>JAOPSE010000045.1:5303877-5305564 GCA_029449295.1 Zea luxurians | reverse complement strand
TTGCGGCCAGGGCTCACCGCCTTGGCATACAATGCTCCACTGACCCCGGCTGCCACCGTGCAGTGACCGCACTTGTACCCACCATAGCTAGCATGGGAGACCCAGTCTCAGGACAAGTGAGGGGAAAGTCCGCGCCCAGCTTCACTTAGGTTCTAGGTTTACCGATTACCATATTTCCTAGCATGTGTTTAGTACGTTCAAACGCTTGACTCAGGTATCCACACATTAATCCTTAATTCCTTTTTCCCGTCTCATGGACAAGGCATCCTCCCTGGATCCAGTCCATAGACAATCATAAACCTCGTTATCAAGATGAATACAATCAATCCTGACCTTGCGCGAGTGCTAGAAAAATCACTCGACTTCTACCGAGATCCTGATTAGCATAGCAGCTACTCTACCTAGCATACTAGTATTCATCTCAAAAAGAAATCCTAAGTTCATGCAACTAAAGGTTTCAAGCAACTCCTACACTTCAGTGCACATTACAAGCCTACAAACATTAAGTGTAGTAAAGCAGCATATATAAACGGTTATGTGTAGAACCGGGGCTTGCCTTCAGATGCTGGGGCTGCGGAGAGATCTTCAATGGCAGTCTCGGGAGCTTGCTCCTGGTCTTCCTCATGGACAGTTCCTTGCTCGGGGATGAGCACGTACTCTCCGTCAGCTAGATTGCAGTCTAAAGAATGCAATGAGTAAGATACATGCATGATATGATATGAAAGCTATCACTTAAACTTTTAAGGTTGAATGAGTAAATTAACGAGGTAGAGTTTAATCTTGCTACTTGAAAATTCTTGGAGTATACTTAACAATTCAGGGTTAAGCTTAGTTGACTAAGTGTTAAGTCTATTTTGGTGTTCCGTTAAATTCTTTTAATGTCCTCGTGAGAATTTATCCAGATTTCTAGTTGAACTTATTGGCGAGGTTTATTATTTTCCTTTCTTCTTATTTCCTTTATGCCTTTAAGGTGGGTTTGAACTACAAGTTATATTAATAAATTTCAAAAATTCTGTAAAAATTACAGTGGCTTCTTACTGGTGTAGAATTCTCTGTCTCAAAATTTGGGGCTTAAGCAATGAGGGGTTCTCTTTGTATAAAATTATCAAATATTAGGATAGAAGGGGTGTTTTGAACTACAAACTTCTTTTTCAGGGAGTTATCTCTCAAGACTTATTTTTATTGGCATTCAGATGCTATAACATGATTTTCTTCAAATTTTTAGCCACTAATACTCATTAGTTATTTTACTATGATTTTCCAAAGTTTCTAGCCAAAGGGGTGCTTTCTACTACTACTATATTTGAAAAATATCAAACAACAGATTTCTAATTTTTTCTAGCTTCTTCTTTGTGCAAGAGCAATCATTAGAAGTTTGGCATCTTTTTGCTTAAGGGAGGGGTGGTAGGAATTAATTGGATTAAATGACCTTTTCATAAAGTTTTGGTAATAGGTATTATTGGTAGCTTTCAATTGGGTTTTGTATTTTTCTCTGGTGGCCTACTTCATTATTAATCTAGTAAAGATTTATTTTGCCCAGTGTTGTACATTTTTTGGCTTACTTATGATTTAATTGAAATATAGCTTAATATCAAGTTCTATTTGTTTACCCTATTTAAAATGATAGGCTGGGGTGTTTATCATTTTGTAGTGGTGTTCTAGTAATTATAAGTCCCACTGGATTTTT
>JAOPSE010000045.1:5271377-5298877 GCA_029449295.1 Zea luxurians | reverse complement strand
TTGCTCAGAAGAGATTAGAATGTATCCCAACTTTTATTGCTCTCGCGTAAAGCCTTTTTTTACGCGACAGGAAAAAGTGACTACGAATTCCCCTTTTTGTTTGTGAATCCCTGTTTGTATCCTTTGAGCGCACGCCCATAAGTAGCGATCAAGGAAATCGATCAAATGATCCCAATACCGTGAAAGAGAAACTTCCCAGATCCAAGGAAGCTTATCATAAAGGGCTTCAACAAGGGGTTTTATTCGTTCTTTGAGCAAAAAGATAAAGATCGAATAGATTTGAACTACAATTGCAAAGGTAATAACTACTATGCCAGCCCAAATCATGATCTTCACCAACTTGGATTTGGTTCTCTCGCAAAAATCGCGAGTTGCAGAGATGAGAACCATGAAAAGCAAGATCCTGAATAAGAAAATAGAAACCGAGGAAACCACAAGAGTGAAGACTAGTAGAGTCTCATCTTTTGTCATTCTTTGCTCCTTTTTCACTCAATGATTCATTCGAATTTCCCAACCAAAAATTCTATATGTCTATTCTATGATATTTCTATATATATAGAATATGATATCTAATATGACACCCGATTTGTCAAAGGGATTGGATTGGTGACTTACCCATTCAGTGACTTTGGCACTGGACGTTCCAAAAACGGGTACTATCGGATCGGGTGAATTAGACAATAGACAGAGGTCAGTTGGCATTTCAGCTTCTCTTCTCCTTTCAGGGCCTATCCAAAAGAGAATCCAGGACCTCATCGGTCCTGAATATCCGAATAGGACGAACGAACCGGCCTCCACAGATATCTTTGCTTCGGAACAAAACAATTAGCATTAGGCTCGGTCAACTGGAATGTGTATTATCCATATGGGAGATCTTCCAATCGAGAAGATCCATCGATCTGAGACGAAGAGAAAGGGCCCACTTTCTTACTTATTCAGTTAAACCAAGGATCTTGAAGAATGGAAGGTTAGAAACAATTCCAATGACCGTTGAACAGGATTCGATCTGGCGTTAAATAATCAAGAATTTCTCTATCTTTTTTACCAAAAGTATCCAACAGTCTATGGCTTACTTGGTCATTAGCCATTGAGAAGTCAAAGATATATCTTCCATCAACAGAAAAGAATAAGTATTCATTTGATCTTGATCCTTGTACAGCGAAAAAGATGCCATACTGGATCTGCACATACTTACTGACAATATCCATAAATGGCTTGTTTTTGGTAATCGACGAAGATTACCATATTGATATTCGGGCGCATGGTAAACATCAGTACTCCAGTGCATTTCCCCGTCTAATTCGGAATAAATATGCTTTTGTACCTTTTCTTTAAAATGCAAAGTGGACGTTCCGGCATGAATCTCCACAATTACTTGTTCAGATTCTACATATTGATCATTTTGCACTAGAATCAAGCTTTTTAACGGAATATTCACACTATGTAGAATATCCTGACTCTGAATAGTTACATGCAAGTCTATATAGCATAGAAAAGTAGGCTGCCCATTACGGGTACGTGTGGGGTGAACCAAACAAGTCCAAATATCAAAGTGGCGCCAAATTCCCTTGAGTGGCAAAGTTTGGAAACCTATCTCCACCGTTTGACATGCCCTTGACATGGTTTTACCTCGGGACTCAACCTTGTGACACTGCCACCTTTGTGACATGACAACTCTCTGTACACCACCCCAAACCCTTGACTTCGACACATAAACGACAAAGATCTGTCGGGGGAGCAAATCTTGCGCAGTGATCATGCCCAAATTCGCGAAGATCTTCAACCTATGAACGCTTGAACTCGGGCAGAAGCAAAGAGACACGTGTTCGATTTCTTGCCTGACCGGCCGAGCGCGGACTGGCCGCGGCAGCGCGTGCCCCGCGCGTGGTCGCCCCACTTCCGCGCGTTTGTGCCTCGCCCTCGCCTATAAATGCCTCTAGAGGCCTTAGCCGTTGGCACTTGCACACCTAGAACCTTGGCCGAGCCAGAGATCACCGGAGCTCGCCGTGAAAAGCAAGCACCGCCGTCCGCCATCTCTGCCCAAGCCCGGCCATCGTGGCCAGCCATTTCTATTGAACTCCATCCTCGCCCTAGCCCCAAGATCACTTCTTCGTGAAGCCGTGAAGCTTCTCCAATCTTGAGCCGAGGCATTGCCTCACCGGAGAGGTGGTTTCACCCTCGCCGGACTTCGGTCTTCCGCTACCGTGCGTGGACCGAGCTAACCAGTGAGTCTATTTCCAATTCCTTGCACCCACGTCTTCCCTAGCATCCCGTGAAGCTCTCTAACCCGTTCAATTGACCTATCGCGCCGTGAGTAGGCCGGATTCCTCGCCGTCGACGAGCATCTCTGCCTGCGCACGTGGACCGGCTGACTCCAACCATCCCGGATGGCTACCCGCACATCGCCGTGATCCTCGAGACCTCCCCTACATACTTGACCACCTCACTAGAGCAACCTCGCCACCGGTAAGCCCCTTCGCCCCTTTCTTCCTCCGTGGCCACTGTTCCATTAGGGAGGGACCGCAGGTTCAATTTTCAGAAACCCTAGGGGGTTTTCTGCAGAGCTGTAGACTCAAATGAATAGTGCCATGGGGACCTGTCTGTAATTCCTTTAAGATCTTTCGCCAGGGACCCCAGCGTAAAACTGCTTTTCTTTATACCATTTCTAGTTAATCTTTTATTATTCAGCAGAGGACTTAGGAAATTCATAACTTGAGGAATATTTAACAAAAAATTGTCAAACCAATTTTGCTGGATTCAAAATATTATGGACTATCAATTAAAAATACTGAACCCCATGCTTTCTGTTTTGAATTTTTGAGTTAAAATTTAATTATAGAAACTGACCAAACCTTATTAAATTAAAGAAAATTAGTTATGCTTCTGTGCTGAACGTGAGAAAATTTGTAGAGGTTCAAACCCCATTTAGACACTGTTTAAAAATACTAGACACCCTAGTATTGAAAGTTTAAGTAGGGTTATCCAATAAAAGCCATTTTTGCCCAAAACTTAAGAAAATCAGAAAGGTGTTAGAAAATAATTAACAGTGACTGCAATTATTTTTACCTTATTAAGTGTCTAATCACCTTGAGATGACAATACCAAAGTTATAGAGAACTTCTTAGACTTTTCAAAAAGTATTTGATCACTATTTTTGGACAAATATCTTGTGAGTTATGACTAAAACAAGTAACTATTATGCTGCTGTCCTAATCATGTTGACTGTGATTGATTGCTCTACTCTATTGTGTTGCCTTGAGTGACTTCCTGCTTATTTTGGGTTTTAATTGAACATGAGTAACAATGATAGTAACTAATATAATTGGGTTATGTGTAAGTAACTAGTCCACGTCTCTCTAAGTAGTAAATTAAATTGTTGAAGTCTAGGATGTAATCAGCTTCAATCAACATTATTTTATCAAGTGTCGTTATATGGATAAGAAACACAATAAACAAGATGTTACCATTTTTAATACTTGCGTAGAAAAATATAATATTGCTAAATAACCAACCTCATTAGACTAGTATAAGAAGCAGTGTGATTAGGCTATCGCTTTCTGTGTGTTTTCTGGGTGTATGCTTGCAGTAGAAGGTTGTGAATGATTGTAAAACTCGATTAAGTAACTATTCCTTTTTAATTAAGTCTGTCTATATGTAAGTCATTGTAAATTTATGCATACTTAACTAGTATAATAATAAAGGAACTAATGAAAAATTAGAGCAGATGTGATAAATGCTTGCACATGTGATGCCGTGTTGCGCTGATTAATTCTAGAAAGTAATTGTCGTCTCTCTAATGATGTTGATTATGTATGCCCGATGACATGTAGATAACTAATGCTAGCGTGTGGTTGTTTATGGTGTCTTCCAATTTAATGTTTAGTTCGCCACTGTGTCTTTGTATATCTTGTGCTACTTTCATTATATTTATACATATGCATCTTGCATCTCATTTAGGACCAAGAGGTGACGATCGTGCTAGTGATGTGGCGCCAACCACAAGATGCAGTTGGTGGACGACCAGAAGAATGATGGACTTAACCAGTGGATGCTCACCGAGCGAGTGTCATCTAGCAAACACTATCTAGTGTTGAATTCCAGGCAAGCCTCGGTTTTATGCATAACCGTTATATATGCTATTTTACTACACTTAGTGTTTGTAGGCTTGTACCGTGCACTTAAGTGTAGGAGTTGCCTGAAACCCTAGTTGCATGAACTCAGGATTCCTTTTGAAATGGATACTAGTATGATAGGTCGAGTAGCTGCTATGCTAAATCAGGATCTCGGTAAAAGTCGAGTGATTTTTCTAGCACTCGCATGAGGTCAGGAATTGGTTGTATCCTTTTTTGATAACAAAATGATGATGGTCTATGGACACGGGTCCATGGGGATGCGTTGTCTATGAGACGAAATTGGAATAAGGATTAACGTGCGGATACCTGTGTCAAGCGTTTGAACGTACTAAACACATGTCGGGAAATATGGTAACCGGTAAGCCTAGTACCTGAGTGAAGCCAGGCGCGGACTTTTCCCCTCACTTGTCCTGAGACTGGGTCTCCCATTCTAGATATGGTGGGTACAAGTGCGGCCACTGCACGGCGGGGACTGGGGTCAGTGGAGTATTGTACGCCAAGGCAGTGAGCCCAGGCCGCGAACGGGGGATCGATGGGGACGGTTGACGTGTGTGGGGACGGTGTGCCCTGACATGTCGTGTGTTTAGGTTTACCTTGCAAGGTTAATACTTGATTCGAATCATCTGCTACTCGCAGCTAATGAGACTGCTTGATCCATTGTACTGCATTAAGTAATAAGTGGAAATGAGATACTGGCAAAAGATGTTGATTGATATAATGTTTGATACCATGTATGAATAGATAGGTTCTCATCTAGTCTAAATTATTATCCTAGAACTTGAAAAGGTAAAACTTGATTTTAGACTCAGCTAGTGCTTTTGTCAAACCAACCCCCTCAGCCAAACAGCTGCATGGCCTAGAGATAGAGGAGTAGACTCCTCACACCGGGTAAGTCTAGCTGAGTATTAGTATACTCAGCCTTGTTTGTGGCATAATTTTTGCAGGTACCTCCTTGATTTGGTTGATGGTGTGACTTGGCCTTCGTCCCTGCCACCGGGATAGATGGTCGAGAGGGTTACTGCTTCCGCAGGAGAGGACCAGGAGGAGTAGCGTGGCCAGGCTTCACCATGTTACTCGGTTTTCTCCGTTAGTTATTTCCGCTGCATTAAAACTTATGGTTATTATTTCTAAAACTCCAATAATGTAATCACTAATGATACTTTCTTAATTTATGGTATTATGCTTTATTGTATTTCTCTGTGCCTCACCTTCGAGTGAGCTAGTGGTATTCGATCCTAGATAAGTGGCTTTATCGGACTAGATCCGAGGGACTGACGGGTTATTCCGATTTAAGTGTGTTGCCACCTCTAAGGGTGCGACTTCGGCACTTAAGCTGAAATAATTTGGGTGGTTCCGCCACAACTGGTATCGGAGTTGTATCAATTACTTAACAGCCGCAGTTAAGGGATGACCTATGTTTTCTATTGTTCATGGGTTGGGAGTAGGAGTTGAACTCTAGGAGGTCGAATCTCCCCTTGTTCCTCAGTAGCTCAGTGGTAGAGCGGTCGGCTATTAACTGACTGGTCGTAGGTTCGAATCCTACTTGGGGAGATTTGATTCATTCTTTAATGTAAGAATAAAGAATTGAATTGAAAGGCTTGCTTTGACCCTTAGGAGTAGGTAACCCGTTCGCTATCCTTGTTTCTATTGCATTCTGTCTCATCGTATCACATTCTGTTCTACGATTCCACTTCGACAAAAGGAAAGAGCATACCCAAGTTCAATAGCTTTACGTCCGCTATTCCGATCATGATTTTCCTACCCTCAGGGAGAAAGTAAAGGTCCTTCCCCCTTTGGAAGGCTGTGGGCGAGGAGGGATTTGAACCCCCGACACCGTGGTTCGTAGCCATGTGCTCTAATCCTCTGAGCTACAGGCCCACCCCGTCTCCACTGGATCTCTTCCCAGGGATACCCCCCAAAAGGAACCTTCTTCTCCTCAGCCATTTCATTTCGGGTTAAGAAGATGGGAAATCGCCTTTCTCTCTATAAGAACAGTGCGTTCTGAGGTGTGAAGTGGGAGAGAGGGGATGATTGAGGTTTTGAATAAGACGACCTTTGCGTTTTCGATTTGGATCTTTTTCGTATATCAAAATAGTGAAAAAGTCAAATAAGAGGTGTTAAGCTTTTTATCATTCTGGCATCGAGCTATTTTGCCGCAGGACCTCCCCTATAGTATCGTCATCGCAGTAGAGTTTAACCACCAAATTCAGGATGGATTGGTGTGGTTCCTCTACGCCTAGGACACCAGAATATCGAACCATGAACGAGAAAAGGCATGAGAGAAATATTGGCTAGTAATTGTGAAGTCCTAATTCTTAACTGGAAGGGACACCAAAGGACTAAAATATCTTTCATGCTTAAAAAAGGTGCGAGATGCTTCAATCGAGATCCTTCAAAAAAAAGAACATCAAAAATTTTCTAAGAATAAGAAAATAGTATAAATGGAAAATGTGCGATATATTGTGAATAGCTTCGTGTAAGAAAGTCTCGTTTTCTTATGTTCTAATTTTCTTATGTATAGAACTTTCTTTTTACTCAGAATTTCTAGTAGAATAGAAGTTATGAATTACTATAATCGCCCTTTCTATTCTATTATACTGGAATAGAACGACTCTTTCTTACTTTCTTAAAAGAGTTTCTTACAAGAGTGAAACAAAACTAAAGAAAGAGAGAAAAAATAAAGTTTGGCAAAATTATTAATGCAAAACGATCAATTAAAGAAAAGAGTTGATACTACAATTTGACTACTCAATCAATTGGTAGCATCCCTAGAGTCCACTCCTCCCCCATACAACTAGCGAAAGAGAATGTAAAGACTACCATTAAAGCAGCCCAAGTGAGACTTACTATATCCTTTTAAATTATGTCTCCTATTTCTATGAAAGAATTCTTCTACTATTGATCAATAATCATAGTGGAATCAAGGGTACAGAGTCAAAAGGCCATTCTGCCCTAAGACTATGGATGAATCCGTTAAAGGAATTTACTCCTAACAAATTCTTATATGATTTCTGGTAGAATTGGAGAGCATTAAGTAGAAATATGATACATCGCTCTTTCCCTAAAAAAGAGTAGGGGATGCTCTGAATAGATTATGCCAAAGATGCCAAATTGTTTTTTTTTTCTTTTTATTCTAACTCAAAAAAGAAGAAGAGGAAAAAATTGCAATGATTTAAAGCGAGAACTTGTTCTTAGGTAAATCAATTGGGAGATGCTTCTCTAGAGTGTCCCATATCAGTTTTCCATCTTCCATACGAAAACTATTAATTTGCATAAGATCTTCTTCATTCTTACTCAAAAGGTCCAATAGTGTATGTATATTGGCCCTTTTGAGACAATTATACATTCTAGAAGGCAATTCTAATTGATCAATAAAAATACAATTCAATGGAATTCCTTTTTTGTTTTTCTTTAGATTAGTGAATCTTTTTTGAAAGGTTAAAACGGTTGGAGTTAACCTGTTTTTATTTTCTTCAAAACTAGTGCCCTCTTCCTCTCTGTGTAGAAAAGGAAGAAATAAATCAATCATATTACGAGAAGCTTCATAAAGCGCTTCTTTAGGAGTTAAACTTCCATTCGTCCATATTTCTAAAAAAGTATCTCGTGTTTTTCATTTCCATTCCCACAAGAAAAAAATACTATAATTCACATTTCGAACAGGCATCAATACAGCATCTATAGGATAACTTCCATCTTGAGAGTTCTTTCTGAGTTCCGTATGATATGCGGGATCTCTCTTGATCTGTAACTCAATACAGAAATCAACGGGTTCTCTCAAGTTAGCTATAGGTTGTGTCGTATCAACGATTTCTACGGAAGGCGGTAAGATTATATCTTGAGCGGTTATGTATCTAGGACCTTTGACGCAAATTGATGCGTCTCTAACTCCATAGAGATTACTTCTCAATACAATTTCTTTCAAATTTAGTAAAATTTCTTGTATGGATTCTTCAATACCTACTATTGTGGAATATTCATGTAGCACGTTCCCAAATTTGGCGCATGTGATACATGTTCCTTCTATTTCTCCAAGTAAAGCTCTTCACAAGGCAATACCGACAGGATCGGCTTGACCTTTTCTAAGCGAAGATAGAATGAAACGACCATAATAAAGACGTTTACTATCTACACTTGATTCAACACACTTCCACTCTAGTGTTTGAGTGGATCCTGTTATCTCTTCTCGAACTATAACAGACTAGTATTATTTGATCATTGAATCGTTTATTTCTCTTGAAAGCGGTTTCATTTTTTTACAGACGTCTTTTTTTAGGAGGTCGGCATCCATTATGCGGCATAGGTGTTACATCGCATATACAACTTAACCGTACACCACTTTTATCAATGGCTCATAATGCGGCATCTCTTCCGCTACCAGCACCTTTTACCATAACTTTTGCTCGTTGCAAACCCACTGTACGAATAACATCTACTGTTGTTCTTTGACCAGCATAGGGTGATGCTTTTCTTGAGCTTTTGAATCCACAAATACCTGCGGAGGACCAGAAAACGACCCGACCTTGTGGGTCTGTAACGGTTATAATGGTATTGTTGAAACTGGCTTGAACATGAATAATCCCTTTTGTTATTCTACGTGCACTCTTCCGTAAACTAAAACGGGCATTCCTACTGTCACACCCAGATTTCGGGGCACCAAAACCCGGGCGCGAACATAATCACCAGGTGTGTTGGGACCAAGTCTCACACATATGATGAATCATGGCATAGGATCGAATGTCACATCTTTACTATATAACAGGAGTTCTATACAAAATAAATAATTACATTATAAGGAGACAACGGTCCAGCAACCCAAAGTTGACTGGGAGACGACGACCTAGACTTCTCACGAACACAGCACAGCATCCTCCAAGCGCCTCATCCTGCGGTACCTGTTCTTGACCTGGGGGTGTGAGACAGCAAGAGTGAGCTCACATACGTTCATAGCTCAACTAGTTGTGGGGAATAATGTGTATGAACTCGCCAAAGATGGGAGCTTATGTGAAGTGTAAGGCTTACCAAAGAGGATGGTTGAAGCTGAGCATTGCTTTTAAAGTTGGTCAAAATTTTATTAGCAATTACTAAGTATAAGTAAATACCAAACCCAATTAAGTAGTAGAACAAAAGTAACAACACCACCTGCGATGCAACGCATATGACAAATTGAATTTAGTTCCATAGATTAATCATGTGAGTGTCCGAGCTGCTCATGACCGTGAGCACGGCTAGTATACCAGTTTTACACTCTGCAGAGGTTGCGCATCTTTACCCACAAGTCATGTTACCCATCTGCCAAGAGATGGCCAATCCCATACACCTCTACCGACGAGGCGAGGCAGGGTAACACTACGAGGCCTTTACAAAGTTCCACTAGCTTCCGAAAACCCGCTACAGTTTATAGGAAGCTCCAGTGCAGGAATCCCTCGCCTGACCGCCATCGCAGCAAAATCAACCCGAGGACCTCCCTACACTGACCACTCCCCTACTGCCCTTGCCCCTTTCGGGTAAGGTAGTCTTCCACTAGCTTTCCTAGTTAGTTGGCCAAGGGCGTCCCATTAAACCCTTGTGGTAGCACTGTTTTCCCGGGTGGTTCTCCATGTTCCAATTAACATAATGATCTTATCATGAAAAGTAAATAATAACTGATAATAAAAGATAATCATGAATAAAATGTATCTCTATACCCAAAATCACATAAAGCAATAGCACGTACTACCCAAAAATTCAGTGGTAAACAAGGTATAAAGATAGTCAAACTAGGGTAACCTATTGGGTCCCATCAAAATTAACCTATGCAGATCATTATGATTAATCAGAACATGACTGGGTAAAAGAAGTGATCAAGGGAACAACTTGCCTAGCACTTGAGATTCCAGGTACCAACTTGCTCTTCAGATTCTCATGACCTCACTGCTAGTCGTAGCAATACAGACAAACATGGTGTAGGCAAAATTAACATCACACCATACATAAGAATAAACTGCATAGTAATAATCTACGCGTCGCTACGAGATCGTGGGAACAAGCACCACGAAAATCGGAGCAACAGTTATTAAGTTATGAATTTCCGAAATTATTTAGTGCTTAGAATAGATTAATCCAAATGAATAATTTTAATTCAAGTTTCATGGCTAAATAGTGTTACTAGTTGATAGAAAATATTAATACAAAATTATTACAACTAGAATGACTCAATTTGGAGCTAAAATGAATTAACTATGAATTATACAAGTTTATGGAATTATTTTCATACTAAAAACCTATTTATTTATCAATTTCTGAATATCCTAAGTGTTCTAGACTGGGCACAATATTTCTTAAAAGATCAGGGGCTTAAATCACAATTTTCCCAAGACTCAGTATTCCCACAGTGTGGACTGCGGGTTTATTTTGTGCAAATATAGGGTTTCTTTTGCAAGTTGACCACGTCACAAGGGTATTGTGTGTTTTGTGCCGCCCGATAGGCGTTCCACGGTTCAGATTAGGTTACGAACCGATACACAAAACTGGCCTTCGGATCCCAGCACAACGCCCTAGATTTAATGAGCTGAGATCCAATCTCGACCATCCAATCTTCACTAATGGCTCAGATCTAATCCTACCGAAGCGGTAAGCCCAAACCAATCTGGTCCGCACAGTTTGGGATCACCGGTCAGGATTGACAGTCTAGAGTGTTTTCCCACTTTTAATCAGGGCCGTCCAGTAACCGATCAACGGCCACAACGTCATCTCCCACCTCCCGCACGCGGCCACGACGATAATTTAGCCACGGCGGCGACCCTGCCGATATGGCACCAGATTGCGCCTAGGTGGACAATTTTGGATTGGGACACAGTTCAAACAGAAATTAGCACTATGCCGAGCACGCTAGGGTGCTTTACACCAACGTCCGGGCGCTAGGACATCCGACCCCCGATGTGGCGTGGCCCATGGCGCAGGGAAATCCCGGTGAGCGCTCATCTGTTAAGCCCAAGCCTGATTTCAAGCATAGCTAAGTGATATAACAACACGAGGATGACAATGAACCACTCTAAGGAGTCATACCGGGGTTTGAGGTGGCTACCGTACCGACCACGGCGAATCGCGTCGCCACGGCACATACGATTACCGACGAGCAATCCATGGATCATCGGTCGATTATCATGTCAGGTGAGGCCATGAACACCACCACCCACCATCGTCCTACGATGCTCGATCTACCGGCCCCTGCTGGGCCGCATGCGCGAAAACCCCGCGCTAGGTTGCCTGCCTGAGCGCAACACCGCCGCGGCTCGAGTGGCTGCACGCTCCCTTTTATAGCCTTGAGCACAGGAGTCCGAGCGGAATCTACGGCGCCGACGATGGGAGTTTGTTGCAGTCCGCCGATCTTGAGAAGAAGGAGAAGATGGCAACTAAAATCCATGCAGGAACAAGAAATAGTCGGTGAGATTTCAGGCAGGAGATCGACGTTCTGTTGCGGCATCCAAAACAGAGGGAACAGGGAAATGTTCCGCTAGGCGGAGGATAAAGGAAGCTTCCATGGGCCGAAAACGATGAAATGAATAAACAAAGGAAAAAGATTGTGCGGTTCGCTGCTGACCTATGGAGAAGGAGCTGGTTGACATGCACATGCGGAGGGTTGCACATGCGGTAGCTGGAGAGCGGGCCCCATCTGCAGTGGTGATAGTCGGCGCGCACACATGCATGATGGAGCCAGCTGGGAGAGCACGCATGGCTGATGCAGGCTATGGTCCGGCTAGAACAAGGTACGCGAAGTGTTTCTTTTTTTAGCTTTCTATTTCTATTTTCTTATATATATATATACAAATATAAAACACACAATTTAAAATCTATCCTCAATTAGAGTTATGAACTCCAATTTATATGCACAAGCATGATGCAAAATTGTATTTTATTTAATTATTTATTATTCTATTTAAACAAATGTTCTTACATATACAATTCGTACACACAAAGATAATTAGGTTTTTTTCTAAATATTTTTCTAATGTATAATATTTAAGATACTTTAACTTAAATACTCATAGGATATTCCTAAATGAGAAACGTTAACATGGAATAAATTATCATATAAATATCTCTATCTAATATTTTTATTACAAAACACATGAATTTTAGACCTTGGAGGAAATTTTCCTACATTCTTCAAAATAGGATTTGAGGTGTTACAAATTCTACCCCCCTTAAAATAATCTCGTCCTCGAGATTTGTTAGAAGAGGGATATAGAGAGATTGAGATATAAATTAGCATTTAGTTTCCCATTAGTTCAGAATTAAGAGTCCACTTTGTATAAAAAATTCTTAATGGGTGATTAGGAGAGTATAGATAAGTAGACACTTATTATGTGGGATGATGAATGGATAGGTTGGGATAACCATGATTATGGTAATGATAGACTCCATCATGTAAAGTGGATCTTGTTTCATCTAATGATCCAACTTAATCTTTGAAGACTTGAGTTGATGCTTTTCCTCCATTGACATGGTTGGTCTTCTTCGATCTTGGTGTCTCCACTATGGTTTAGACAATTTAGACAGGTAGATGGTCGGGAATTATAAGATGGGTCCAACGGGGTTTACATGTGCTTTTAGGGTGGGATAGATAGATAAAGCAATCTATCAGGTAGGTTAGGTAGTTGTGAATGACCGAGTTGTTCTTAAGGCACCAATTTAGGTTAAACATGTTTATAGGAGTAGGGTCTGATCTTTTCTCTTTTTTTTTTTGTACCAACTAACAAGTTTGAGTAACTCACATTAGATTAGATCATATTAGATTAGATTGGATCTAGATTAGATTGGTATGACTAGATTATATTAGATAAGATCTAATTAATTTGGATTAGATCCTGGTTGTTAAACTAGGATGGATAAGTATGCTTATTAGGATAAGATGGATCCATAAAGATAAGATAGAATCTTTTAAGATAAGATGGATCTATTAAGCTAGATATTTTAATGGAAGATAATCTAGGTTGTGTAGTTATCTTATGAATTTTATTTATTTATATTTATGCATATATGTATATGCAGATGTAATTTTGGACATTACTCCACAACCCATCAAACTCAATCAAAGATCCAAATCAGACAAGTATCATAATAACAAACACTCAAGCGTATAGATACATATAAAAATAGTTTTGTTTTTGTTCCTAAGAGTAGGTCTCCTATTCCAAAAAGTCACTTTAGGCACGAGATTTCAAAGTGTGAAATCCACATTTGTCTTTAGAAGGAAAAGATAAGAATAATCAGAGTAAAGCGGAAATAGATGAGAAAAGATTAAGGAAAGTTTTAGAAAGAATCAGAGTAGCAAAGGTAAGTAGATAATGGTTGTCCAGTTCTATCTAGGTTTCGTCCTACAGTCAACATTCCTCTGATACCACTTCTGTCACACCCGGATTTCGGGGCACCAAAACCCGGGAGCGAACATAATCACTAGGTGTGTTGGGACCAAGTCTCAAACATATGATGAATCATGGCACAGGATCGAATGTCACATCTTTACTATATAACAGGAGTTCTATACAAAATAAATAATTACATTATAAGGAGACAACGGTCCAGCAACCCAAAGTTGACTAGGAGACGACGACCTAGACTTCTCACGAACACAGCACAACATCCTCCAAGCGCCTCATCCTGTGGTACCTATTCTTGACCTGGGGGGGTGTGAGACAGCAAGAGTGAGCTCACATATGTTCATAGCTCAACAAGTTGTGGGGAATAATGTGTATGAACTCACCAAAGATGGGAGCTTATGTGAAGTGTAAGGCTTACCAAAGAGGATGGTTGAAGCTGAGCATTGCTTTTAAAGTTGTCAAAATTTTATTAGCAATTACTAAGTAAGTAAATACCAAACCCAATTAAGTAGTAGAACAAAAGTAACAACACCACCTACAATGCAATGCATATGACAAATTGAATTTAGTTCCATAGATTAATCATGTGAGTGTCCGAGCTGCTCATGACCGTGAGCACGGCTAGTATACCAGTTTTACACTCTGCAGAGGTTGCGCATCTTTACCCACAAGTCATGTTACCCATTTGCCAAGAGATGGCCAATCCCATACACCTCTACCGACGAGGCGAGGCAGGGTAACACTACGAGGCCTTTACAAAGTTCCACTAGCTTCCGAAAACCCGCTACAGTTTATAGGAAGCTCCAGTGCAGGAATCCCTCACCTAACCGCCATCGCAGCAAAATCAACCCGAGGACCTCCCTACACTGACCACTCCCCTACTGCCCTTGCCCCTTTCGGGTAAAGTAGTCTTCCACTAGCTTTCCTAGTTAGTTGGCCAAGGGCGTCCCATTAAACCCTTGTGGTAGCACTGTTTTCCCGGGTGGTTCTCCATGTTCCAATTAACATAATGATCTTATCATGAAAAGTAAATAATAACTGATAATAAAAGATAATCATGAATAAAATGTATCTTTATAACCAAAACTACATAAAGCAATAGCAGGTACTACCCAAAAATTCAGTGGTAAACAAGGTATAAAGATAGTCAAACTAGGGTAACCTATTGGGTCCCATCAAAATTAACCTATGCAGATCATTATGATTAATCAGAACATGACTGAGTAAAAGAAGTGATCAAGGGCACAACTTGCCTGGCACTTGATATTTCAGGTAACAACTTGCTCTTCAGATTCTCGTGACCTCACTGCTAGTCGTAGCAATACAGACAAACATGGTGTAGGCAAAATTAACATAACACCATACATAAGAATAAACTACGTAGTAATAATCTACGTGCCGCTACGAGATCGTGGGAACAAGCACCATGAAAATCGGAGCTACAGTTATTAAGTTATGAATTTCCGAAATTATTTAGTGCTTAGAATAGATTAATCCAAATGAACAATTTTAATTAAGTTTCATAGCTAAACAGTGTTACTAGTTGATAGAAAATATTAATACAAAACTATTGCAACTAGAATGACTCAATTTGGAGCTAAAATGAATTAACTATGAATTATACAAGTTTATGGAATTATTTTCATACTAAAAACCTATTTATTTATTAATTTCTGAATATCCTAAGTGTTCTGGACTAGGCACAATATTTCTTAAAAGATCAGGGACTTAAATCACAATTTTCCCAAGACTCAGTATTCCCACAGTGTGGACTGCGGGTTTATTTTGTGCAAATATAGGGTTTCTTTTGCAAGTTGACCACGTCGCAAGGGTATCGTGTGTTTTGGGCCGCCCGACAGGCGTTCCACGGTTCAGATTAGGTTATGAACCGGTACACAAAACTGGCCTTCGGATCCCAACACAACGCCCCAGATTTAATGAGCTGAGATCCAATCTCGACCATCCAATCTTTACTAATGGCTCAGATCTAATCCAACCGAAGCGGTAAGCCCAAACCAATCTGGTCCGCATAGTTTGGGATCACCGGTCAGGATTGACAGTCCAGAGTGTTTTCCCACTTTTTATCAGGGCCGTCCAGTAACCGATCGACAGCCACAACGTCATCTCCCACCTCCCGCACGCGGCCACGACGACAATTTAGCCACGGCGGCGACCCTGCCGGTACGGCACCAGATTGTGCCCAGGTGGACAATTTTGGATTGGGACACAGTTCAAACGGAAATTAGCACTATGCCGAGCACGCCAGGGTGCTTTACACCAACGTCCGGGCGCTAGGACTTCCGACCCCCGATGTGGCGCGGCCCATGGCGCAGGGAAATCCCGGCGAGCGCTCATCTGTTAAGCCCAAACCTGATTTCAAGCGTAGCTAAGTGATATAACAACACGAGGATGACAATGAACCACTCTAAGGAGTCATACCAGGGTTTGAGGTGGCTACCGTACCGACCACGGTGAATCGCGTCGCCACGGCACATACGATTACCGACGAGCAATCCATGGATCATCGGTCGATTATCATGTCAGGTGAGGCAGTGAACACCACCACCCACCCACCATCGTCGCGCGATTCTCGATCTATCGGCCCCTGTTGGGCCGCATGCGCGAGCACCCCGCGCTGGGCTGCCTCCCTGAGCGCAACACCGCCCCGGCTCGAGTGGCTGCGCGCTCCCTTTTATAGCCTTGAGCACAGGAGTCCGAGCGGAATCTACGGCGCCGACGATGGGAGTTTGTTGCAGTCCGCCGATCTTGAGGAGAAGGAGAAGATGGCAACTGAAATCCGTGCAGGAACAAGAAATAGTCGGCGAGATTTCAGGCGGGAGATCGACGTTCTGTTGTGTCGTCCAAAACAGAGGGAACAGGGAAATGTCCCGCTGGGCGGAGGATAAAGGAAGCTTCCGTGGGCTGAAAACGCTGAAATGAATAAACAAAGGAAAAAGGTTGTGCGGTTCGCTGCTGACCTATAGAGAAGGAGCTGGTTCACATGCACATGCGGAGGGGTGCCCATGCGGTAGCTGGAGAGCGGGCCCCATCGGCAGTGGTGATAATCGGCGCGCACACATGTCTGATGGAGCCAGCTGGGAGAGCACGCATGGCTGATGTAGGCTATGGTCCGGCTAGAACAAAGTACGTGAGGTGTTTCTTTTTTTACTTTCTATTTTCTTATATATATATATATATATATATATATATATATATATATATATATATATATATATATATATATATATATATATATATATATATATATATACACACACAAATATAAAACACACAATTTAAAATCTATACTCAATTAGAGTTATGAACTCCAATTTATATGCACAAGCATGATGCAAAATTGTATTTTATTTAATTATTTATTATTCTATTTAAACAAATGTTCTTACATAAACAATTCGTAAACACAAAGATAATTAGGTTTTTTTTCTAAATATTTTTCTAATGTATAATATTTAAGATACTTTAACTTAAATACTCATAGGATATTCCTAAATGAGAAACGTTAACATGGAATAAATTATCATATAAATATCTCTATCTAATATTTTTATTACAAAACACATGATTTTAGACCTTGGAGGAAATTTTCCTACATTCTTCAAAATAGGATTTGAGGTGTTACAACTACGCAAACCAATACGCACTTTCTTACGTGAACCTATTTTTGGTATAGCTTTTGTCATATTTCATTATATCATAAATATGAGTTAGAAATAACAAAAAGAAAAAAGATACAAAGATATCCGTTTCAGGTTAAAATATATCCTTTACTTTCATTTTTTATTTGCAATTTGGACATTTCCGGGGGTACTTTTTACTTTAATTAGAAAGAAAAGCTATTAGAAAGAAAAGCTTCTTTTTTGAAAGATTACCCCTATCTTTGTTTATGCTTCGGATTGGAACAAATGACTCTAATTCGCCCACGCCTGCGAATCAGTTGACATTTTGTACAAATTTTACGAACGGAACCCCTTATTTTCATATATGGGTATTCCTTTCTTAAACTATGAATCCATTCTTTTGGAAAAAATAAGTCTCTTCACTTAAATTTTGAAACTTGGAAGTTATTACCCCAGAAAAACCTAATCCTTTGAATCTTTGGTATCCTTCAAATCTTCAGTATCCTTCGAGTCTTCAGTACGCTTCGAATCCTTATGGGGAAGTCTATAAGTTATACGACCTTTGCTGGAATCATAATGACTTATTTCAATTTTGACCCTATCCCCCATCAGTATTCGTATAGAACTAGACCGGATCTTTCCTGAAATATAGCCCAGGATGATCGTGTCATTCTCTAGGCGAACGCGGAACATTCCATTGGGTAGGGCTTCCGTAACTAAACCTTCGAAAGTGACTTTTGCTTCTCTCGGGTTTTTTTTCTCTACTATTTTTTTCTGTCATATATTTTTCTCCTATTTTTCTATTTTTATTTTCAAAATAGGAAGTTCGAGATAGAATTTGGGTACTATATGTGGGGCCATTACCATATATAACATAAAACTTCTCCCCCAATTCTGTTTAGTCGAGCTTCTCGATCTGTCATTATACCTCGAGAAGTAGAAAGAATAGCTATTCCCATTCCGCCCAAAACCTTAGGAATTCCTTGATAGTTGGCATAAATTCATAAGCCAGGTCGGCTGATACGGTTTAAAAAGGTTCTAGTTCTATATATTCCCTTTCTAGTCTTTGTCCTTTGATGTCGCAAAGTTGAAACCAAGAAATATCTGTTACTTTCCTGATGTTTCCGAACACTTTCAATAAAACCCTCTCGTAGAAGTATTTTAACAATGTTTTCGGTAATATTTGTGGATACTACTCGAACAATTCCTTTTTTATTCATGTCTGCGTTTCTTATAGAGGTTAGTAAATCAGCAATAGTGTTCTTGCCCATAAGACTCTAATTCTAGGTTCCTCCTAATTTTTCTATAATCAACATGTTTTCCCTTTTCTTTAAATTTAGGATTTTAAAGCATATACATGAGACAAAATCTACTAATTTTTTCTTTGATCTATATCTCGTCTACTAGTATTTATAATACTTCAGGAGCTAATGAAACTATTTTAGTAAAATTCAATTCTCTTAATTCTTCGGCAACCACGCCAAAAACTCAAGTTCCTTTTGGATTTCCTTTTTGATCAATGATAACTGCTGCATTGTCATCATAGTGTATTATTATACCGTCGTCGCCTTTGAATTCTTTACGTGTACGTACAATTACAGCTCGAATTACTTCGGATCTTTCTAGAGGCATTTGGGGCGCTGCGTCTTTGATTACAACAATAATAACATCACCAATACGAGCATATCGCTAATTACCAGCGGCTCCTATGACTCGAATACACATCAATTTTTGAGCTCCACTGTTATCTGCTACATTTAAAAGGGTCTGAGGTTGAATCATATTATTTTGATTTCCATTTGTTATTTCAATGCAAAAGGATGAAAGAAATATTGTCTTTCTAGAAAGAAAAACCAGGGATTTTTTATCTTCAATATTCCTTTTTGGGGTTTTGTATCTATAATCGAAGAAATTGACTTCGTATGGGCATTTTACCGGCAGCTATAGAGATAGCTGCTCTAGCTACAGTTACGAATACTCCGCTCATTTCATAAAGTATTCGACCTGGTTTAACAACGGCTACCCAATATTCAGGGGACCCTTTCCCGAGCCCATACGTGTTTCTATGGGTCTTATTGTAACCGGTTTGTCGGGAAATATATGCACCCATATTTTTCCACCATGACGTGCATATCATGTCATTGCTCTTCGTCCTGCTTCTATCTGTCTCGCGGTGATCCAAGCGGGTTCAAGTACTTGAAGAGCATATCTACCAAAACAAATATGATTGCCTCGGCAGGATTTTCCCTTCATTCTTCCTCTATGTTGTTTACGAAATCTAGTTCTTTTGGGGTTATAGTCGATGATTCTTTCTTAGTTCCATCTCTACTACAAAACTGGACATGAGAGTTTCTTCTCATCCAGCTCCTCACGAATGAAATGAGAAAGCGTGCGAATGTCATTTCTCTAATTCCATAATATTCAAGAATATTATAGATAGATACACATCAATATATAATAGAAAAAGTTAGGTTTTTTGATTTTGACTTTCTTAAACTTAAAAAAGAAAAATAAATATATAGTCAAGAAAGAAGATCTAGAATATATCCAAATTCAATATTTATATAAAATGTAATCCTTCCTTTTTTGGAATCTCCTTTTTTTATTCTTATTGAATCGTGGTAAAGTATTCTAATCCAATAAGGATTTCGCGGGCGAATATTTACTCTTTCCTGTCTTATTTGTTAATTTAGAACCTTATCAAATAAAGCAATTTTTTTGGTTTGTTCCGCCATCCCACCCAATGAAGTGTTAGGATTCTTTTCAATAAAATCCTATGTAGTCATAGGTTTTTTTGTTCCCACAACTTCTCCTTTAATGCTTAGGTTTGAATCCTGCAATGGAGCTTCCAAATTTTTTTTTCCGAGTCAATTTTCTCAGTTTTATTAACCTATCTGCTCTTTATTTATTGCTTTATATTTTTGTTTGTTGTTTCAAAAGTCAAGTTACGATTTGGAATTCTCTCTTTTTTTGAGAAATTTATTATATTGATGCTTTATCACATTGCCTTTTTTATGATGTAATTCATAGACCATACATATGGGAATCCTATATCCTTCTTATTCTTCTTCCTTCTATCTATCATCCCTCCTTTTATCCACATCCCCTTAGTTTTGCTTCATAGCCTAGAATCAGGTTTCTTTTGTAGAGAAAAAATGCAGTTGCTACAACTATATGATATATCTACTCATTTTTGATAGATGTATTTATTCACATAGTGACTGTTTCTTAGTTAGGATCTCGACAATACGAAGCAATAAGTTGGTTATTAGTTAATTTTCCATCATTACTAAGTTTTTTTTCCATTTTTGACCCTAAAGAAAAAACTAACGAGTCACAAACTAAGCATAGCAATTATATTAAAAGATTTCTTAATTTTCATTAAATCTTATAGAAAGAGGGATACTTTCTTCTTTTTTTAGGGATTTTTGGAAAAACAATGTTCTTGTCTTTTTTATTCTATCACTGGGCGGAATGGGAAGACATGGTTAGTTATTCTTCTTCTACGAATATCCAAATTTTGACACCTAATACTCCATAGATAGTTTGAATTGGATAGCAGCAATAATCAATTTTAGCGCGAATTGTTTGGACGGGTAGTCTACCCTTTTTGATGTATTTGGCACGTGCAATTTCTTTTCCTGCTAGACGACTCGCAATTTGGATTTTTATTCCCTTTATATCCACTTTTTTAGTTAACGCAATAGCTTTTTTCATTGCTTTTCGGAATGAAACTCTATTTTTTAATTGGAAAGCTATATATTCCGCAAGAATATTAGGTTGTCTATAAGGTTCTTTAACCTTTTCGATAGCAATATTAAGTCTCTGGTTTACAGAATTAACTTCCTTTTGGAGATCTTTCTCTAATTCTTCGATTGCTCCCTTTTTCTTTAATAAATTGGGGAATCCAATATGGATTATGACGTGGATTGTATCGATTTCTTTTTGAATTTCTATATGTGTAATTACTTCAGAACTTGAGTCTGATTCCATTTTTCTATTCGAGCCTTTTTTCCTATTCTTTTGTATATAGTTCTTGATACAATTCCGTATTTTTTTATCTTCCTGTAGACCTTCAAAATAATTTTTTGCTTGTGCGAACCAAAAGGAATGGTGATTTTGGGTTGTACCAAGTCTGAAACCGAGTGGATTTATTTTTTGTCCCATATTTTTCTATTATTTTTCTTTTTTTACTGGGAATCGAAATCTTAGATTGATCTAAAAATTATTTTGATTTCTTTACTATATTTAGTATAATTGTTGTATTACACATCGTTTTTTTTATAGAATAACTACGTCCTCGAGCTCGAGATCTGAATTTTTTCGTAATAGTACTCCTACTGACTTCGGCTTTAGTGATGAATAAATTCATTTTGTCAAAATCCCTATAATGAGTAGCATTTGCTGCTGCCGAATAAACCAACTTTAAGATGGGATACGATGCTCGATAAGGCATGAGATTCAGTATCATAACGGTTTCCTCGTAGTAACGCCAGTGAATCTCATCTAGAACTCTTTGTGCTTTGAAAACAGACATATGTATACGTTTTTGTGCTTTGAAAACCCGTTCGAATTTAAGTAGACGATCGGTTGGAACTTTTCTTGCGAGTTTTCTCAGCCCCTCTTCTTCTTTATCCTAGGGGTATGCTTTACCAATTTGAAACTTGTCATAAATAAGGTTATTACCCGCCTACCTTTACTTTATTTGATTATTTGAATCCTATAAATTTTGTTTATTCTGAATCTTTTTATTCTGAATTCAATTAACGACGAGATTTAGTATCCTTTCTTGTACTTTCATAACTCGTGAAATGCCGAGTAGGCACGAATTCCCCCAATTTGCGACCTACCATAGGATTTGTTATGTAAATAGGTATATGTTCTTTTCCATTATGAAACGCGATTGTATGGCCAACCATTGCGGGTAGAATGCTAGATGCCCGGGACCACGTTACTATTATTTCTTTCTCCTCCTTCATATTGACCTTTTCTATTTTTGCCAATAAATGACGAGCTACAAAAGGATTCATTTTTTGTGTTAGCTGATTACTCCTTTTTTTCATTTTAAAGAGTGGCATCCTATGTCCACTATCTCGATCGAGGTATGGAGGTCAGAATAAATAGAATAATAATGAATGGAAAAAACAGAAAATCCTTTAGCTGGATAAGGGGCGGATGTAGCCAAGTGGATCAAGGCAGTGGATTGTGAATCCACCATGCGCGGGTTCAATTCCCGTCGTTCGCCCATCGCATTATTGCAAATTCCAAAAATGCAATTTTCCATATTCCTAGTTACATATTTACTTACGACGACGAAGAATAAAACTATCACTATATTTTTTCCTTTTCCTAGTTCTTCTTCCAAGTGCAGGATAACCCCAAGGGGTTGTGGGTTTTTTCTACCAATGGGGGCTTTCCCTTCACCACCCCCATGGGGGTGGTCCACAGGGTTCATAACTACCCCTCTTACTACGGGGCGTTTACCTAGCCAACACTTAGATCCGACTCTACCCAAACTTTTTTGGTTCACCCCAACATTACCCACTTGTCCGACTGTTGCTAAGCAGTTTTGGGAAACCAAACGGACCTCCCCAGATGGTAATCTTAAAGTGGCCAATTTACCCTCTTTTGCAATCAGTTTCGCTACAGCACCTGCTGCTCTAGCTAATTGCCCACCCCTTCCACGTGTGATTTCTATGTTATGTATGGCCGTGCCTAAGGGCATATTGGTTGAAGTAGATTCTTCTTTTTTCTCAAAAAACCCCTTCCCAAACTGTACAAGCTTCTTCCAAAGCATACGGCTTTCTAGATGTATATGATGATCTCTAGACAGATGGATCTTATATGAATCGTATGATGAAGTACAACATGAGTGGATATATAGAAAAGGAATCCAAATACGCTGAATCGCTCATGTTATGATCTTCTACATCCTAGGTCTCCACGTTCCGTCATCTGGCTTATGTTCTTCATGTAGCATTCAAATTGAATGACTCTATGAAATTACGTCGATACTTCCACATATTATGGGTAACGTAGGAGACATCCCTATTTTCACCCGGGGGTCTTAATTACCACTGCTTAACTTTCAATTCGCCTCTGACCATCAAATTAAATGTGAATAACTCGTCCTCCTCTCTTTGAAACAAGGGGTGCTTCCGGTTCTGTGCGTGCTTCAAACAATTTTGTCTTCTCCATATTACCATATCTCTAGAGTCAATAATTTTCTATGAGGAACTACTAAACTCAATCACTTGCTGCCGTTACTCAACATTTTTCTGTTGAGGTCTATCCCGTAGAGGTAGTCAAATTGGATCAGTGATTGATTTCTAGGTTTCGTCGTAAACCTAATTGGTTACTTCCAATCACGTAAATCAATAGTTCAAACCTCACTCAAAGGTAGGGCATTTCCCATTGATATAGGAACTTTTGTACCAGAAACAATAGTATCTCCAATTATAGCCCCTCTGGGATGTAAAATATATCTCTTCTCACCATCCCCATAGTGTATGAGACAAATGTATGCATTTCCATTAGGGTCATATTCTATGGTTACGATTCTACCTGATATGTCTTTTTGATTCCGTTGAAAATCGATTTTACGGTATTGGCGCTTATGACCTCCCCCTCTATGCCTTGCGGTAATGATTCCTCTGGCATTACGACCTTTACCACAATGGTGTCGTCCATGGATCAATTTATTTCATGGATTGGATTTCACTTGCCTGTCTACGGTTCCCTTTCATGTGCTCGGGATAGGAGTTTTGTATAAATGTTTCACCGTATTATTAAGTATTCTCCTTTAGTTCGTTTCTCTATCTAGAAGTGGAATAGAATAACCCGGTTGAAGGGTAATGATCATACGTCTGTAATGCATTGTATGTCCTAGAATAGGTCCCATTCTTCTACCCTTTCCAGGTAGTCGATGGCTATTCACAGCTACTACCTTAACACGAAAGAAGAGTTCGACCCAATGCTTTATTTCTGTCTTAGTGAATCCCGATTCGACATTAAAAGTATATTGATTCTTTCCCAATAAACGAAGACTCTTTTCTGTAAATACTGCGTATTTGATTCCCTCAATAAATCGACTTTCCCCCCTATGCTGAGTTCCAGTATCGATAAGAATTCGAGTTCTTATTGTTCTTATGTTATGGTATGAATATACCATACCAATTCGTTATGTATGGATGATGGATGAGATTCCATGGATAGAGAGCCAATTCCAATAGACCGTTCCCGTTCGCGTGCATCCAGCAGGAATTGAACCCACAAATTTACCAATTATGAGTTGGGCACTTTAACCATTCAGCCATGGATGCTTAACAGGGATCATCGTACATCATAAATAACCAATTTTCATATAGAAAGACATATCATAGAAAAATGAAATCGAAAATATTCGGAGATGGCAAATATTCGGAGATGACTATGAAAACACCTCTCCGGATCCTCGAATTGAAAGAGAGACTGAGAGGGATCAAGAATCCTAATTCTCGCTATTTGGAATGGATCCAATTCTATTGAGTCTAACCCATAGTGATCATTTCTCTTTAGCAAAGAATGACCTTGGTTATCAAAGGATTGAACAACCGAGATCCGTTTACTTATGAGACCTAGTTGACATTGCTAACAAGGATCTAATGAATTATGAGTTTAATAGATTCTCTTTAGCAGAAAGACGTATATTCCTTGCTCATTATCAGACAATCACTTATTCCCAAACCTCGTGTGGGGCTAATCGTTTTCATTTACCATCTCATGGAAAACCCTTTTCGTTCCACTTAGCCCTATCAGGTATTTTAGTGATAGGTTCTATAGGAACTGGACAATCCTATTTGGTCAAATACCTAATGAAAAATTCCTATTTTCCTTTCATTAAGGTACGAGGGCTTCTTATTCCACAAGAACGAAAGCACCTTTTCATTCTTTCATATACTAGGGGTTTTTACTTGGAAAAGACAATGTTCCATACTAAAGGATTCGGGTCCATAACCACGAGTTCCAGTGCACTAGATCTTGTAGCACTTAGCAACGAGGCCCTATCCATTAGTATTCCACATAAGAAATCCATTATAGAAACTAATACAATTAGATTAGCTCTTCATAGACAAACTTAGGGTTTGTGAGCCAAGATAAGACCGGCTCGGGATCATGGGACCCTTTTCTATCATATAGGAGGGGATCTTGTACAAAATAGACTTCTAAGTAATAACCCCATAGATCCTATATCTATCTATATAAAGAGGCAATCGTGTCAGGAAGCAGCTTTTTCTTTGGCCAAACGGTACTTCGAACTTGGAACGAGCATGAAGAGATTAACGAGACTTCTTTCTCTTTTGAGTTTTTCTGGCGGACCGGTCACACAAGATCTTTGGTCTTCTCCGGGAACCGATGAAAAAGTGGGTCGCTTCTTATGGACTCGCTCAGAATGATTTTTCTCTATCTATAGTTCATGGCCTATTAGAAGTAGAAGGTGCTCTGGTGCAATCCTTACCGACAGAAAAAGATTGCAGTCGAGTTGATAATAATCGAGTACCATTACTTCGTCGATCTGAACAAAGGAATCCGTTAGAAATGTTTTGAAATGGATATTGTTCTCTCTTTGATTAGGGATGCTATATGAAAAGAAGTGGAGTTTGAAAAAGGGAACGGAATGGTCATACCGGAACTACTAGAGGAACGAATTTTCAATAGCATAACTTGGGCTCCTAGAATATGGGGCCCTTGGGACAATCTATTTGATTGCAGGGACAGGTACGCTGAATATGACTGGGGATTTTCCTATGGGTATTGGAGCGGGTCCAAGCAGATTAAAGAGGATGAGTTGTTAGAGACTACTATGTATTCGAATTATTTCTGGTATATTTATCATAAAAAGGGGGAGGTGCAAGAGACTGATTCGGACTTCTTGCAAAGTGGAACAATGCAGTACCAGACACAAGATATATCTTTCAAAGAAGAAGGTTTTTTTCAAATAAGCCAATTGATTTGGGACCTTTGGATCCATTCTTTTTCCTATTCAAAGATCAGGCCTTTGTCTCTGTGTTTTCACGTCGAGAATTCTTTGCAGATGAAGATGAAGAGATGGCAAAGCGGCTTAGTACCAGTACCTGGAGAAAAAAGCCTCCTAAACATATGGCTAGCAACTGGTTCACCAGGAGTACGCAAGAAAGGCAAAAGCACTACGAATTATTGATTTAGGAATGGGAATGGGCTAGAACCCTGGGCTCTTCCTTATATAATTAATGGTCTTTTCATTCTAATACTCTATCTGAGAGTTCTCAGTATTTAGCAAAGCTGTTCCTATCTAACAGAAGGCTCCTGGATCAAATGACAAAGACATTGTTTGTGGAGAAAGAGGTGGCTTTTCCCAAATGAAACATTTCATTTGTGTAACAGGAGAAAGATTTCCCACTCCTTAGCCGTAAAGATATGTGGCCATGAAAAAGGGAGGGGATTCAGTGGAACAGGATTGGTCGGGCGGTAGAGTCGTGGAAACACTTGTTGATTCCTATTTTGGACCCTAGCTCCATGGAACAATATGCTACTGCGGAAACATGGAAGAATTGCAATCTTAGATCAAAACACTATGTATGGAATGATATGAACTGCCTAAATAAGAATTCTTAAGCGTCGAATAACCTGAGTACTAACTACATCAAACAATTTGCATTAATCAAACTGTGTAAATCCACCGGATAATCAAAAATACGCATGTCTGATGAAATGGTTGTTGCTATCTGTTTCCATAATGAATCCTTGGTTTAACTGAATAAGTAAAGAAAATGGGCCCTTTCTCTTCGTCTCAGATCGATGGATCTTCTCGATTGGAAGATCTCCCATATGGATAATACACATTCCAGTTGACCGAGCCTAATGCTAATTGTTTTGTTCCGAAGCAAAGATATCCGTGGAGGCCGGTTCGTTCGTCCTATTCTGATATTCAGGATCAAGAGGTCCTGGATTCTCTTTCGGATAGGCCCTGAAAGGAGAAGAGAAGCTGAAATGCCAACGGACCTCTGTCTATTCTCTAATTCACTCGATCCGATAGTACCCGTTTTTGGAACGTCCAGTGCCAAAGTCACTGAATGGGTAAGTCACCAATCCAATCCCTTTGACAAATCGGGTGTCATATTAGATATCATATTCTATATATATAGAAATATCATAGAATAGACATATAGAATTTTTGGTTGGGAAATTCGAATGAATCATTGAGTGAAAAAGGAGCAAAGAATGACAAAAGATGAGACTCTACTAGTCTTCGCTCTTGTGGTTTCCTCAGTTTCTATTTTCTTATTTGGGATCTTGCTTTTCATGGTTCTCATCTCTGCAACTCGCGATTTTCGCGAGAGAACCAAATC
>JAOPSE010000045.1:5041377-5261377 GCA_029449295.1 Zea luxurians | reverse complement strand
CTTTTTCAGTGAGTTATGTCCCAAGTCTTATTTTTATTGGCATTCAGATGCTATAACATGATTTTGTATAAATTTTTAGCCACTAATACTCATTAGTTATTTTACTATGATTTTCCAAAGTTTCTAGCCAATGGGGTGCTTTCTACTACTACTATATTTGAAAAATATCAAATAACAAATTTCTGATTTTTCCTAGCTTCTTTGTGCAAGAGCAATCATTCTGAAGTTTAGCATCTTTTGCTTAAGGGAGGGGTGGTAGGAATTAATTGGATAAATGGCCTTTTCATAAAGTATTGGCAATAGGTATTATTGGTAGCTTTCAATTGGGTTTTGTATTTTTCTCTGGTGCCCTACTTCATTATTAATCTAGTAAAAATTTATTTTGCCCAGTGTTGCACATTTTTTGGCTTACTTATGTTTTGATTGAAATATGGCTTAATATCAAGTTCTATTTGTTTACCCTATTTAAAATGATAGGCTGGTGTGTTTATCATTTTTATAGTGGGGTTCTAGTGGTTACAAGTCCACTGGATTTTTATTAGCAATTTTGGATTTGCTTTTATAATTCCAATAATTATTTTCTAATTGGAATAATGCTAAATAAAACATTTCACTTTGATTCTGTTCTGGACTAGGGGTCCCTTTATTTTTCCTAGGTTCTCTGTTACTTAAGTAGGCTAGGAAAAATAATTGCAGTCACTGTTCATTACTTTCTAACATCTTTCTGATTTTCTTAAGTTTTGGGCAAAAATGGCTTTTATTGGATAACCCTAATTAAACTTTCAATACTGGGGTGTCTAGTATTTTAAACAGTGTCTAAATGGGGTTTGAACATCTACAAATTTTCTCAAGTTCAGCACAGAAGCATAACTAATTTTCTTTAATTTAATAAGGTTTGGTCAGTTTTTGTAATTAACTTTAACTCAAAAATTCAAAACAGAAAGCATGGGGTTCAATATTTTAATTGATAGTCCATAATATTTTGAATCCAGCAAAATTGGTTTGGCAATTTTTGGTTAAATATTCCTCAAGTTATGAATTTCCTAAGTCCTCTGCTGAATAATAAAAGATTAATTAGAAATGGTTTAAAGAAAAGCAGTTTTGCGCTGGGGTCCCTGGCGAAAGATCTTAAAGGAATTACAGACAGGTCCCCGGGGCACTATTCATTTGAGTCTACGGCTCTGCAGAAAACCCCCTAGGGTTTCTGGAAATCGAACCCACGGTCCCTCCCTAATGGAACAGTGGCCACGGAGGAATAAAGGGACGGAGGGGCTTACCGGCGGCGAGGTTGCTCCGACGAGGTGGTCGAGGACGTAGGGGAGGTCTCAGAGATCACGGCGATGTGCGGGTTGCCGTCGTGGATGGTTGGAGTCAGTCGGTCCACGCGCGCAGGCGGAGATGCTCGTTGGCGGCGAGGAATCCGGCCTACTCACGGCGCGATAGGTCAATTGAATGGGTCAGAGAGCTTCACGGGATGCTAGGGAAGACGTGGGTGCAAGGAATTGGAAATAGACTCACTGGTTAGCTCGGTCCACGCGCGACGGCAGAAGACTGAAGTCCGGCAAGGGTGAAACCGCCTCTCCGGTGAGGCAATGCCTCGGCTCAAGCTTGGAGAAGCTTCATGGCTTCACGGGGAAGCGATCCAGGGGCTAGGACGAGGCTGGAGTTCAACAGAAATGGCTGGCCACGATGGCCGGGCTTGGGCAGAGATGGCAGGCGGCGGTGCTTGCTTTTCACAGCGAGCTCCAGTGATCTCTGGCTCGGGCGAGGTTCTGGGTGTGCAAGTGCCAACGGCTAAGGCCTCTAGAGGAATTTATAGGCGAGGGCGAGGCACAGACGCGTGGGGGTGGGGCGACCACGCGCGGGGCACGCGCTGCCGCGGCCAGTCCGTGCTCGGCCGGTCAGGCAAGCGATCGAACATGTGTCTCTTTGTCATTTATGTGTGGAAGTCGAGCGGTTTGGGGCGGTGTACATGAAAGGGAAATGTGCCTTTAGGCAATTTCCATTATGTTTTGGTGATTAAGTGCCCAACACATTTAAATGAGCCCTCTTGTGCTAAATCAAGAGAAAAGTGATAATCAAAGCAAAGGTATGATTCTAGACTTAGTACATTGGTTTTTGTGTACTAATATATTTGTCTAAGTGCTGGAATCAGAGAAAAGAGAAGAAGAAAAGAACTTGGCTCGAAGCAGCCAAGACTCAGCACAGTCTGGCACACCGGACTGTCCGGTGGTGCACCGGACAGTGTCCGGTGCGCCAGGCCACCCTCCGGTGAACAGGCTACTCTCGGGAACTGACGGCGGTGTACGGCTATAATTCACCGAACTGTTCGGTGGCGCACCGGACTGTCCGGTGAGCCGTCTGCGGCGAAGTCGCTCGCTCTCGGGAATCATTCAACGGTGTACGGCTAAAATTCACCGGACGGTCTGGTGAGGCACCGGGCTGTCCGGTGAGCCAATGGTTGACTGCGCCAACGGTTGGCCGCGCAATCCGCGCGCGACGCGTGGGCGCGCCAACGGTCGACAGGGGTCACAGGACTGTCCGGTGTGCACCGGACAGTGTCCGGTGTGCCAACGGCTACAATTCTTCAAAGTTCGGCTGTGCCATTTTAGGAAGGCGATCTGCACCGGACAATGAACAGTGCCTGTCTTGTGCGCCACCCGACAGAAGGCAAGAATTGCCTTCCCAGATTGCCTCCAACAGCTCCTAGCTGTCGTGGGGCTATAAAAGGGACCCCTAGGCGCATGGAGGAGTCACCCAAGCATTCTTTGATCATCTCTAAGCACCTAGACTCTATTCTCACGCATTTGATTCTTTGTGATAAGTGACTTGAGCTCTAGTTGAGTAGAGAACTCACCGCATTGTGTTGTGAGCTCAAGTTGTGACTTGTGTGCGTGTTTGTGTTCGTGCTTTGAGTCTTGTGTGTGTTTCTCTCCCCTCCCTTACTTCCGTGCTTCTTTGTGATCATCAATTGTAAGGGCGAGAGGCTCCAAGTTGTGGAGATTCCTCGCGAACGGGAGATAGTGAAAGAAAGGAAAACACCGTCGTATTCAAGTTGATCATTGGATTACTTGAAAGGGGTTGAGTGCGACCCTCGTCCAGTGGGACGCCATAACATGGAGTAGGCAAGTGTTATACTTGGCCGAACCACGGGATAAATCACCGTGTCTCTTGTGCTTGTGTTCTTCGTGATCATTGTGCTTCACAAGAGCTTGGTCTGTAGCCACTTGATTCTATTGAGCTAACACTTAACCAAGTTTTGTGGCTACAAGTATTTGATTTTTACAGGATCACCTATTCACCCCCCTCTAGGTGCTCTCAATTGGTATCGGAGCCGTTCTCTTCACAAAAGGGACTAATCGCCCAAAGAGATGGATCCTAATGGAAAGGGGATGGTGGTCAACGATAAGGAGAAGGAAGCCATCTTCAACGAGCCAAGGGACGACAAACCTACTGACTCTGGCTCGAGTGATAAGAAGAAGGACGGGAAGAAGAAGAGGCGCATCAAGAAGATCGTCTACTACGACAGCGACGAGTCTTCTTCTTCCCAAAGAGACGACGACTACGACGAGAAAAAGAAAATGGTCAACTCAAACTTTTCTTTTGATTATTCTCGTATTCCATTTAACTCTAATGCCCATTTACTTTCAATTCCACTTGGGAAACCTCCACACTTTGATGGAGAAGACTACCCATTTTGGAGTCACAAAATGCGTAGTTACCTATTCTCTCTCCATCCAAGCATTTGGGAGATTGTTGAAAACGGAATGCTTTTTGATAGTACTGACAACCCTGTTTTCATTAATGAGCAAATCCATAAAAATGCATAAGCTACTACTGTTTTGTTAGCATCCTTGTGCAGGGACGAGTACAATAAGGTGAGCGGCTTGGACAACACCAAGCAAATCTGGGACACCCTCAAGATCTCTCATGAGGGGAACGACGCCACTATGATCACCAAGATGGAGTTGGTTGAAGGCGAACTGGGGAGGTTCGCAATGATCAGGGGAGAGGAGCCAACACAAACATACAAAGGGTTCCTCATCTTGTGAATTCATAAACATCCTCATCTTGTGAATTCATAAACAACGCAAACATACCCTGGTCAACAAAATTAGGAGCTATGGATGCACGAGATGGACCGATCATGACGTCGTCCGGCTTATGCTCAGGTCCTTCATTGTTCTTGATCCTCATCTTATGAATTCAATCCGTGAAAATCCTAGGTACACAAAGATGACGCCCGAGGAAATACTCAGAAAGTTTGTAAGCGGGCGTATGATGATCAAGGAGGCAAGATATGTTGATGAGGCATTGAATGGCCCAATGCCTATCTACGAGCCTCAAACTGTTGCTCTCAAAGCAACAAGCAGCAGGGAGGCGCTACCTAGCAAGGTGGCACAAGTTGAGGCGGCCGGGCTAAACGAGGATGAAATGGCCCTCATCATCAAGCGCTTCAAGACGGCGCTAAAAGGACGCAAGAAGCATCCCAACAAAAGCAAGACAAAGGGAAAGCGCTCCTGCTTCAAGTGTGGTAAGACTGGTCACTTTATTGCTAATTGTCCTGATAATGATAGTGACCAGGGACAAGAAAACAGCGAGAAGAGGGAGAAAAAGAAGTCCTACAAGAAGGCGAAGGGCGAGGCGCACCTCGGCAAGGAGTGGGATTCGGATTGCTCTTCGTCTGACTCTGACGATGAAGGACTCGCCGCCTTGGCCTTCAACAAGTCGTCTCTCTTCCCCAACGAGCGCCATACTTGCTTAATGGCAAAGGAGAAAAAGTTTAGCGTTCGAGAAACTCCTAAATATACTACTTCTAGCGATGAAGATTCTAGTGATGATGAAGTAGACTATTCTAGCTTATTTAAAGGTTTAGATAGAGCCAAGGTAGAAAAAATCAATGAATTGATTGATGCATTAAATGAAAAGAATAGACTCTTAGAAAAGCAAGAGGATTTATTGTATGAAGAACATGATAAGTTTATTAGTGTACAAAAATCTCTTACTTTAGAAACTAAGAGGAATGAGATTTTATCTACTGAAATTTCTGCTTGCCATGAGTCTATTTCTAGCTTGAAGAATGTTCATGTTGAGTTAAATGCTAAGTTAGAAGTAGCTAATAAATCTAGTTCAAGAGTGGAACATGTCATAATTTGTAATAGGTGCAAAGATTTTGATGTTAATGCTTGTAATGAACATCTTGCATCCATTACTAAACTAAATAATGAAGTTGCAAGTCTTAATGCTCAACTTAAGACTTGCAAGGTAGATTTTGATAAACTAAAATTTGCAAGGGATGCCTACACTGTTGGTAGACACCCCTCTATTAAGGATGGGCTTGGCTTTCGAAGGGAAGCCAAGAACATAACAAGTCAAAGGGCTTCCATTTCCGCCAAGGAGAAAGGGAAGGCCCCTATGGCTAATAGTACTCAATGGAATCATGCTTTCATTTATAGAGATAGAAAATTTTCTAGAAATACTCATAGGAGTTATGCTTATGATTCACATGCTATGATTGCTTCAAATTCTTCTTATGTGCATGGTAGAAATATGCCTAGGAAAAATGTTGTTCATATGCCTAGGAAAGTACGTAATGAACCTTCTATAATTTACCATGCTTGCAATACTTCTTTTGCAAATTGTTGTAAGAATAAGAAAGTGATTGCTAGGAAGTTGGGGGCCAAATGCAAGGGAGACAAGACTTGCATTTGGGTCCCAAAGACTATTATAACTAACCTTGTAGGACACAACAAGAGTTGGGTACCTAAAACCCAAGCCTAATTTGCCTTGCAGGTTTATGCATCCGGGGGCTCAAGCTGGATTATCGACATCGGATGCACAAACCACATGACGGGGGAGAAGAAGATGTTGACCTCCTACGTCTAGAACAAGGATTCCCAAGATACAATCATATTTGGAGATGGGAATCAAGGCAAGGTCAAAGGCTTAGGCAAGATAGCCATCACTAATGAGCACTCTATCTCTAATGTATTTCTAGTAGAGTCGCTAGGCTATAATCTGCTGTCTGTTAGTCAATTGTGCCACATGGGTTATAATTGTCTATTTACAAATGTAGATGTGTCTGTCTTTAGAAGGAGTGATGGTTCACTAGCTTTTAAGGGTGTACTAGATGGCAAACTCTATTTAGTGGATTTTTTGAAAGAGGAGGCCGATCTAGATGCATGCTTAATTGCTAAGACTAGCATGGGCTGGTTGTGGCATCACCGTCTAGCACATGTTGGGATGAAGAACCTTCACAAACTTCTAAAGGGAGAACATGTGTTAGGTCTAACAAATGTGTTTTTCGAAAAAGATAGACCTTGTGCAGCTTGTCAAGCAGGCAAACAGGTGGGAAGCGCTCATCACAGCAAGAACGTGATGACCACATCAAGACCTTTGGAGCTACTTCACATGGACCTATTCGGACCCGTCGCCTACCTCAGCATAGGGGGAAGTAAGTATGGTCTTGTTGTTGTTGATGATTTTTCCCACTTCACTTGGGTATTCTTTTTGCAAGATAAATCAGTAACCTAAGGGACCCTCAAGCGCTTTCTAAGGCGAGCTCAAAAAGAGTTCGAACTCAAAGTGAAAAAGATTAGAAGCGAGAACGGGTCCGAGTTCAAGAACCTTCAAGTGGAGGAGTTTCTTGAGGAGGAAGGAATCAAGCACGAGTTCTCCGCTCCCTACACACCACAGCAAAATGGTGTAGTAGAGAGGAAGAACATGACGCTTATAGACATGGCTAGGACGATGCTTGGAGAATTCAAGACGCCCGAGCGGTTTTGGTCGGAAGCTATGAACATAGCTTGCCACGCCATAAACCGGGTCTACCTTCATCGCCTCCTCAAGAAGACATCGTATGAACTTCTAACCGGTAACAAACCCAACGTGTCTTATTTTTGTGTATTTGGGAGTAAATATTACATACTAGTGAAGAAAGATAGGAATTCCAAATTTGCTCCCAAAGCTGTAGAAGGGTTTTTGCTAGGTTATGACTCAAATACAAAGGCGTATAGAGTCTTCAACAAATCATCGGGTTTGGTTGAAGTCTCTAGCGATGTTGTATTTGATGAAACTAATTGCTCTCCAAGAGAGCAAGTTGATCTTGATGATATAGATGAAGATGATGTTCCAACGGACGCAATTCGCACCATGGCGATTGGAGATGTGTGACCACAGGAGCACTAAGTGCAAGATCAACCTTCTTCCTCAACAATGGTACAACCCCCAACTCAAGATGATGAAGAGGTTCATCTAGAGGAGGCATGTGATCAAGGGGGAGCACAAGAAGACCAAGTTGTGGAGGAAGAAGCACCACGGGCCCCTCCAACTCAAGTTCGAGCGACGATTCAAAGGAATCATCCCGTCGACCAGATCTTGGGTGATATAAGCAAGGGAGTAACTACTTGCTCACGTCTAGCTATTTTTTGTGAGCATTACTCTTTTGTCTCTTCTATTGAGCCTTTCAGGGTAGAAGAGGCCTTGCTAGATCTGGACTGGGTGTTGGCCATGCAGAAAGAGCTCAACAACTTCAAGCGAAATGAAGTTTGGACACTGGTGCCACGTCCCAAGCAAAACATTGTGGGAACCAAGTGGGTGTTCCACAACAAGCAGGACGAGCATGGGGTGGTGACAAGGAACAAGGCTCGACTTGTTGCAAAAGGTTATGCCCAAGTCGCAGGTTGTTCCAAATGGACGTGAAGAGCGCTTTCCTCAATGGGCCAATCAAGGAGGAGGTGTACGTGGAGCAACCCCCTGGCTTTGAGGATGAACGGTACCTCGACCACGTGTGTAAGATCTCTAAGGCGCTCTATGGACTTAAGCAAGCCCCAAGAGCATGGTATGAATGCCTTAGAGATTTTCTAATTGCTAATGCTTACAAGGTTGGGAAAGCCGATCCAACTCTTTTCACTAAGACTTGTGATGGTGACCTATTTGTGTGCCAAATTTATGTCGATGACATAATATTTGGTTCTACTAACCAAAAGTCTTGTGAAGAGTTTAGCAGGGTGATGACACAGAAATTCGAGATGTCGATGATGGGCGAGTTGAACTACTTTCTTGGGTTCCAAGTGAAGCAACTCAAGGACGGCACCTTGATCTCTCAAACGAAGTACACACAAGACTTGCTCAAGCGGTTCAGGATGAAGGACGCCAAGCCCGCAAAGACTCCAATGGGAACCGACGGACATGTCGACCTCAACAAAGGAGGTAATTCCGTAGATCAAAAGGCATATCAGTCTATGATAGGGTCTTTACTTTAATTATGTGCTAGTAGACCGGATATTATGCTTAGCGTATGCATGTGTGCTAGATTTCAATCTGACCCAAGGGAGTGTCACCTTGTGGCCGTTAAGCGAATTCTTAGATATTTAGTTGCTACGCCTTGCTTCGGGATCTAGTATCCAAAGGGGTCTACCTTTGACTTGATTGGATACTCAGACTCCAACTATGCTGGATGTAAGGTTGATAGGAAGAGTACATCAGGGACGTGTCAATTCCTAGGAAGGTCCCTGGTGTCTTGGAGTTCTAAGGAACAAACTTTTGTTGCCCTATCCACCGCTGAGGCTGAGTACGTGCCGCAGGACAGTGTTGTGCGCAACTACTTTGGATGAGGCAAACCCTCTGGGACTTTGGCTACAATCTGAGCAAAGTCCCACTCCTATGTGACAATGAGAGTGCAATCCGCATGGCGGACAATCCTGTTCAACACAGCCGCACAAAGCACATAGACATCCGGCATCACTTTTTGAGAGACCACCAGCAAAAGGGAGATATCGAAGTGTTTTATGTTAGCACTGAGAATCAGCTAGCCGATATCTTTACCAAGCCTTTAGATGAGAAGACCTTTTGCAGGCTGCGTAGTGAGCTAAATGTCTTAGATTTGCGTAACTTGGATTGATCTATAGCATACATGTGTTTAATGCCTTTGATCATGTTCCTTTATGCATATTATTGCTTATTAATGGTGCTCAAGTTGTGCAAGGGATCCCCGGACCTCACAAGTCCATGTGTGAATGATGGACATTTTTAGTGGGAGAAATGCTACAACTTTACCCTTTGAGACTAACCGTGTGCTTGAGTTTACTTATTTTAGTCTCAAAGGTGGGTTGAAAGGGAAAGGTGAACTTGGACCATGCAAGACTTCCACTGCACTTCGATGAGAGGGTAATTTACTCCAAGTTCATCTCCATGCTCTTATTGCCTTTTTACTCTTAATTGACGATTTTGGTGAGGCAATGGGGTTTAAGGGCCAATAATGATCCCGTTTTGGTGCTTAATGCCAAAGGGGGAGAAATTAATGGCCAAAGCAAAATGGATCAGCTACCACTTGAGAAATTTGAAAATAGTAGAGTTAGCACTTTTGATTTGTCAAAATTCTCTTATGTGCAAAATTTGGCCTCTTGTGGGGAGAATGTAGGATTATGGGAAAAAGGGGGAGCTTGTGGCTCTTGATCAATTTTTCTCATGGAATACCTCTCTTTATGCCTAAACAAGTGTGTTTGACTTAGAGATAGGAAAAGGAGTTTGATTTCAAAAACAAACCAAGTGGTGGCAAAGAATGATCCAAATATGCCAAATTAGAGTTTAAAACAATTTGGGCTTCAATTTGAATCGATGTTGCATGTTTTGCATTGCTTTTGGATGTGTTGGCATAAATCACCAAAAAGGGGATATTGAAAGGGAAATGTGCCTTTGGGCATTTTCCATTATGTTTTGGTGATTAAGTGCCCAACACATTTAAATGAGCCCTCTTGTGCTAAATCAAGAGAAAAGTGATAATCAAAGCAAAGGTATGATTCTAGACTTAGTACATGGCTTTTGTGTACTAATATATTTGTCTAAGTGCTGGAATCATAGAAAAGAGAAGAAGAAAAGAACTTGTCTCGAAACAGCCAAGACTCAGCGCAGTCTGGCACACCGGACTGTCCGGTGGTGCACCGGACAGTGTCCGGTGCGCCAGGCCAGCCTTCGGTGAATAGGCCACTCTCGGGAACTGACGGCGGTGTACGGCTATAATTCACTGGACTATCCGGTGGTGCACCGGACTGTCTGGTGAGCCGTCTGCGGTGAAGTCGTCGCTCTCGGGAATCGTTCAACAGCGTACGGCTAAAATTCACCGGACGGTCCGGTGAGGCACCGGACTGTCCGGTGAGCCAACGGTCGACTGCGCCAACGATCGGCCGCGCAATCCGCGCGCGACGTGTGGGCGCGCCAACGGTCGGCAGGGGGCACCTGACTGTCTGGTGTGCACCTGACAGTGTCCGGTGCGCCAACGGCTACAATTCTTCAATGGTCGGCTGTGCCATTTTAGGAAGGCGATCTGCACCGGACAATGAACAGTGCCTGTCCGGTGGTGCGCCGGACTTTCCGGTGCGCCACCCGACAGAAGGCAAGAATTGCCTTCCCATGTTGCCTCCAACGGCTCCTAGCTACCTTGGGGCTATAAAAGGGAGCCCTAGGCGCATGGAGGAGTCACCCAAGCATTCTTTGATCATCTCTAAGCACCTAGACTCCATTCTCGCGCATTTGATTCTTTGTGATTTGTGACTTGAGCTCTAGTTGAGTAGAGAACTCCCCGGATTGTGTTGTGAGCTCAAGTTGTGACTTGTGTGCATGTTTGTGTTCATGCTTTAAGTCTTGTGTGTGTTGCTCTCCCCTCCCTTACTTCCGTGCTTCTTTGTGATCATCAGTTGTAAGGGCGAGAGGCTCCAAGTTGTAGAGATTCCTCGCGAACGGGAGATGGTAAAAGAAAGGAAAACACCATGGTATTCAAGTTGATCATTGGATCACTTGAAAGGGGTTGAGTGCAACCCTCGTCTAGTGGGACACCACAACGTGGAGTAGGCAAGTGTTATACTTGGCCGAACCACGGGATAAATCACCGTGTCTCTTGTGCTTGTGTTCTTCGTGATCTTTGTGTTTCACAAGAGCTTGGTCCGTAGCCACTTGATTCTATTGAGCTAACACTTAACCAAGTTTTGTGGCTACAAGTATTTGATTTTTACAGGATCACCTATTCACCCCCCTCTAGGTGCTCTCAGTACAGAGAGTTGTCGTGTCACAAAGGTGGCAGTGTCACAAGGTTGAGTCCTGAGGTAAAACCATGTCAAGGGCATGTCAAACGGTGGAGAGTGGTTTCCAAACTTTGCCACGACGTGTTCAAGGGAATTTGGCGCCACTTTGATATTTTGACTTGTTTGGTTTGAGTTTTGAAAAACAGAGAACGTGATTGATCTTTAGAAAGGGGGCTGACATTCAGATTCTGATTTTCTGAATTCCCCCAAGTGCGTTAGTTTAGGAGCTGTTTTTGTGGATTTTGAAAAGTTCAAATGGCAAAACTTCCTTACTATGCTTTGTTGGTTGATTAGTGAACTAAAACTTTGTAATTTGGTTTTTACCGAAATTTGCATTTTTCTCCCAAGATTTTTCCCAAATACCCTTTTATGCTTAAGTGGTTCACTTAGGATTAATTAGGGTTTGAGAGTTTTCCTTCCTTACTATTCATGACAAGATTAAGGAGAATTTGAGAAGGCTAATTATGATTCTTTGTTCTTACTTTTTGATGTTTTATCCCTTCATTTGGTTTACATGTGATAATGGTTAGGGTTAGCATAGGGAAGAAACCCTAAGTGACACTGGGGTGTCACAGCTTCGGGTTACAGTGATACTAGTCTTTGAGTTCTCCCTAATCCATAGCTTTCCTTTGATCAACATTCACTTGATCCAATAAGTTCATGAAAACCTAATAAATTTGTCCGTTCTCCCATATCTGAACCCTTGCTTTGATGAACACGGTCTTCATTCATATTCATCTAAGTTGTATTTCAAAATAGCTAGACATTTAGGTTATCTACACAGAAATACATAGAAATCTGATGTGTCCACTATTTGTGTTGGGTGTATGTATAATATTATTTTCATGGCCTACATGTTTTCACTTCAATGCAATGTGATTGTACTACAAGGAGGTATGTAGATCCATGCTTTTAGGGTTGATCAACACTGTGTTTCATGGGGTATATGCACAAGTTTGTTTTAGATAGTTGAACATTAATCTGTAGGTCGTCTTAACTAATAGAACACTGTGTTTCATGTAGCCATGGAATCGGAGAACGAAAAGCTCCAAAAAAACACTGGCTACTTTGCTCAGAGTTGTTCAAAAGCGTAGTTCTGACATCATTGATGTCGTCAACTCAGCCTTCCAGCCTTTGAACTCACCATTGTTGGATGAAATGAACCGAGCATTAGTTGAGATTGACGACCTCGCCAAGGATCTTGAAGATGTAGTAGTGCAAACCTAGTGGGAGGTCGACAATATGGATAACTATGAAGTAAATGAAATTCCGCCACAAGAGGAGGCAATAGAGGAGCTTCTGATAGAAGATGCTTCAGAAGACGAGCTTCTCATAGAAGAAGAGTCACCAATTAAATATGATGAACTTGTCAGCTACGATGATGGTCGTGACTACTCAACTGACGACACATATCCCTACTAGTATGTAGGTTGGTCTTTAATAATAGTATTAGTATGTATGGAAGCCGCGTCTGTATGACGAAAACTTGAAATGGTGCCACGGTTTGTATGACCAATCTCTTATAATGTTGTCATGCTTTTGTGGGTTTCAAGTGTTGTCTTTGTTGTACACTCAAACCGTTTGAACTAGTACAATTAATTATCAGTTGTGCTTCAGTATGTTTGCATCAATTCATTACCAATTTTTGAGTACATTCATGACATGTTTGTTCTGCTTCTGTTGTATAGAATGGGAAGTGATTAGAACCAGGTCATGTCACAATATGGTAGCTTCCTTAGCCAGATTGATGAGCAGCTTGTGGGTACTCAATATTTTGAACTTCCAGTGGATGCCCACGCTGAGGGATGAAGAACACTAGCTGTACCTAAGAAGCCTAATCAAAGAACAAAGCTAGCAAACTTCACTGCTGATGAGGACACTAGGGATTGTCATGCTTGGCTTGCTGTTAGTTGTGATCCCATAATTAACACAGGGCAGAAGCGTCAAGGGTTTTGGAGTCGAATTACTGAGGCCTACAACTCAAGACGAGGAACATTGCCTGAAAGGTCGACAAAATCTTTGATGAGTAGATGGGATACTATCAAAACACAGTGTTCCACTTTTGCTGGTTACATGATGACAGTCCTCCAACAGAACCCTAGTGGGCTAACTGACACAGACAAGGTACATCTTCACTATGAAACATTAAATTACTAGTTTAGGTTTTTGTAAATATGTTCCTGCTCTAATCAGCCTTTCTCTTGCAGACTTCACTTGCAGCCTCTAGATTTGTAGCTATTGAGAAGAAGCCTTTCCACTTTTTACATTGTTGGGCCATACTGAAGGACCAACCGAAATGGATGGACAACCACATGGGTCAACAAAATCAACATGCCAACGCAGTTCCCACCCAATCTAACACTATCGATGTTGATGTAGAGGAGTCGGTTCCAACTAGTATCACATCCAAGAGGCCACATGGTCGGGATTCTTTGAAGGAAAAGGCTAAGCGAACTATATCTATCGACACATCTTCATCATATTCAGAGTTCATGACACGGATGGGAGATCTTTCTTTGGAGCATCTATCTGTGTACAAAACAACTATTACAACTGAGGAAAAGAAGTTGGAGTCAATGAAAAAAAACAAGAGGCAAAAACTGCTCCTTGAAAAGAAGAAGTTGAACCTAGAGAAATTAAGGATGGAAAGGCAGAAACTGAAGGAGGACAAGGAACAGGAGGTCATGATCTTAAGCATGGATCTCAATAAATGTAACCCTCTTCTTCGAAAGTACTATGAAGCCAAGAAACAAGAGATATTGGTAAGAGTTACTAGCTCATCCTCATCTAGTAAGTGAGGATCAGTTTTCCATTTAGTTTTTTACCATTTCTGAATGAGGCATACTCTCAGAATGCTTTGTGTCAGGATGTTGTTATCAGACCGGTTTCTGGTTTGTACCAGATTTTTTTTCTGCGAGGATGATGTTATCAGACTGCTTTGTGTGATGTTATTTGTTTGAACAATTTGTTTGAAGACTTACTTTCTGTGAGAATGCTGTTAAAGTTTGTTAATGTCTTAAAATGTCTTCTGTGTTGTAGTTGGTAGTCATGATAGTCCTAATGTCGCATGGATATATTTCTGGCCATAGTTTGACACACATCTGCAAGTTAAAAGTTTCACACACATTTGCATGCGTCACATACTACTTGATCTTATTGATTTGAAGGACCAGTGACATGGGACACTATGACACATGACACACTAACAGACATGACACACTAGCACACACATGAGACACAATTGCATAGTTTGTCACCCATCATCTGACATGAGAAAGTAGGAATAAGACAGACACTACAACATTTTGGTTAAATGTCGTCATTTTATTTAAGTACCATGCGATGAGTCCACATCTATGCAACTCCAGAGCCAAGACGCGCCGAGTGATGGTGGATAAGATCAACCTGAAGCTGAGTATATTTGTTTCAGTCTTTGAGTTGGTTATACCTTTGATTGACGAAATCGTTGCGCTCTTCCATTGAACCTTGACTAGTGTCAGCCACCACTCTGATGTTCTCAAAACTTGTGTTCAACGCTAATGCTCGTTCGTCCTCTACTATCATGTTGTGCAATATTATGCAAGTTTTCATGATGTCCCCAATGTGTTTAGGACTCCAACCGTAAGCAGGGCCACGGACCACACCCCATCGCTTCTGGAGCACACCAAAACTCGTTCAATATCTTTTTGAGTAGACACCTGATTGTGGCAAAGTGTTGCGTTCTAACGTCGTAGGGATTACGGATTGTCTTTACAAATGCTGGCCAATCTGGGAAAATCCCGTCTGTTAGATAATATCCCATATTGTAAGTGTGACCCTTCATAGAGAATGAAACAGGAGTGTGTCACCGCTCAGATGCCTTTCGAAAAGGTTTGAACAGTGCAGAACGTTGATGTCGTTGCAGCTACCTGGCATTCCAAAATATGCATGCCATATCCAAAGGTCATACGACGCAACTGCTTCCAAGATCATGGATGGATGTTTACCGCGACCTGTAAACATTCCCTTCCATGCACTTGGGCAGTTACGCCACTCCCAATGCATGCAATCGACACTACCAAGCATACCAGGGAACCCTCGTGACTCGCCAACTTGGAGGAGGCGTGCGATATCTGCTGCATTAGGTGCATGGAGATAGTAAGGCCCAAACACGGTTTGGATTGACGTGCAAAAGTGTTTCAATGCCTCATGAGCGGTGGATTCACCAATGCGTACGTATTCGTCGACCGCATCAGCAGGAATACCATAAGCAAGGATGCGAACAGCAACAACAACTTTCTGCAGAGCAGAAAGACCTATCTCACCCGCACAGTTTGGGCGCTGAATAAAGTATGGATCGACTTGTTGCACAACATCAACCAGGCGCTCAAACACATGGCGACGCATGCGGACCCTACCATATAGTAAATGTGTGTCACTATAAGGGCTGATCAAGTTAAGTAAGTACAAGTGTAAATGAAAGTGCGCATGAAATATATGAAATACCTCCTACGGAATTGAGCATCTGTGTACACAGGTTGTGCTCCAAAGTAGTCCGCTTGGATTCTTGCATCGCCGCTCATGTGATCACGATGAATCCGAACATGGCCAGGAATGGAACCACCATGACGACGCTCGTTGCGTGCACGACGCCTCCTAATATGCATGTACGTGGCCATCTGCAACTCTTCTTTGCGACAGAACCTACCAAGTCATTAGGCCCACCTACAGTTGTCCTTGTCCAACGGACCTCAGACAACCCTGCAGGTGTTCCTGAATCACTTGACAAGTTCGGTATCTGCTTTCCTTACCTTCCCAAGAGCGTTTTACCCGTCGCACAGACATTACAGATCATTGGAGATACGAAAATGCGGAAGCGATTACATAAACTTACATTTATTTAAAAGTAAGACAAAGTTATATATTACAGACCAGGATATACCTAACTGAGTGCAGAGTATAATTATTACAAAACCAAGGGAGGCAAAAACCCCTCCCGATAAGTATCAAACAAAAGTTTTTATGGAGAAACCCTTCCTCCCGCAACTCTATTCTTGGTTTTCTTCTTTTGAGACCACCTTGGAACAGAAACAACAAAAGTTTGTCGCTTCTTCACCTAAAAACAATAGGGAATAAAACCCTGAGTATGGAATTACTCAGCAAGACTTACCCGACTAAAGAAAAGACTCTCAAGGGTATGCTGGTTATCAGGGAGTCAAGGTAAGGTTTCTCAATAATCAAAGACTCTGTTTGCAGAAATGCTTACTAAAGTGGATCCTTAAAAATCCAATTTTACTTGTCAGGTTAAGTAAGTTTACCTGTCTCTAGAGTTCTTTCTACCCTAGTTCAATCACTTGACCTGCACTAGCCAATTTCTTAACAACCCTTTATCTTACTGGAGTTCTACGTGTAAGTCAGTGACCAAGTCTTCATAACCGCGAAGGTACGGCGATCCGAATTGATTATACTCAGCTGAGGATCTCCGATCACACGACATATGTAGCACTTAACCCTTTCATATGTCAACCCGCCACCGGAGTTCTTAAGACCAGATTAGGTTCACGCCAACCGAGAGCACAAATACACCATCGTCCAGCCTCTTGCCACGGAGGGTACACGCTACTCTTGCCATCTCTCCACTCCCATTGCGTGGTATCTTATTTTCGCCTTAGTCTGCCCGAGGCAAAGCTTACCCATGACGAGGCATGTGACCAGTTAAAGGGTCCTCGGTCAGCAGGCCTACATCAACATGGTCCTTAATCAACTCAGACGGATACACTACACCGAGACTCTCTTCTCGTGCAAGTCAACCGCCCTGTCTCAGCTTTGTCATTTAAACCCAAAGTCTGGTACTTGGCAGAGGTACATCTTTTCCGATGTTGAACCCATCATGGCCATGATGGATCCACCATCAAATTTTATTTTCAAAAACATCCCTCCCACTTTGCCACATCATATTTTGTAAAAACAAAATCTTTTTCTTTGCTAAAGCAAGACTAAGCATAGTAAAAACTTTTTATAAAACAGGGATTCAATGGAAGGTAATCAAATACAAGGAAGGTAATGCAGGAATTGTTTTATCAATCAACTCCTATCACCTAATGCATCAAGCAAGTGAGAAAGATTTTAAAAGAATCAAGGAGGTGGCAAATGCATCGAGGCTTGCCTTGGTTTACAGGTGATTCAGGCTTAGTTCCACAGATGTAAAAATAAAAACAACTGTCTGCCTGAGGTTCCTGAGTTGGTGGTGAAGTCTTCTCTCCTTCTACTTTAACTTCTTCTTCGTGTTCTAAAGATAACCATACATAATAATGAATGCCCATGTAATGCTCATGAGAATGCAAAGATAATAAGAGTTTATTATCTAAAGTCTTGAATACAATTTTCCTTCACGGAACTCCGAGAACTTAGGGTTTCTGGAGTCAATAGTGAAGTTCAAAGAGCAGGGGGGTGGGGGTTTTGGGTTCTAATTATCAAATAAGGTCCAAATCATACCAAAATCTACCCAAGGCTTCTAAATATTATATAAAGGTTATCTAAAAAGTTTGGGGATTTTTGGAATTATTATCTATTTTCTAAAAATCCAGAAACAAGGTTTTAGGCTATTTTAAATGCTTCAAAATTCCCTATTTGATCTAAAAATCATGAAACTATTTTTATTAAATTCTATAGAAAATTAGGAATCTAGAAAAATTGGTTTGAAATTTTTACCACTTTTCTACCATTTTCTAAAATTGTTTTAGTTCTGGCGGAAAAAGAAAAAGAAAATCCATGAATAGTACTGGGCCGATTCCAGCCCAGGACAGCCCAACCACAGCAGAAGTGCGCCCGCGCGCGCGCCCGCGTGGCAGTCTTGCAGAAAGGCCCCCGCTGTTTTTGAATAACCTAAAGCGGTCACAATACTATTCCACGGAGTCACTGACGCTTTTCAAATAAACCCCCCAAGTTCTATTCCCTTCCACGTCAAGGTCCCCGACGACGACGAGCGCGGCAAAGTTCCGGTGAGCGCGTAGACCGGCCGAACAGGGCAAGGACTGGCGCTCCCGAGTGGCAGACACGGAATGGAACCTCGCCCGAGCATTTCCCCCAACCTAATTTCATGAATGGTGGTCTAATTTGGTCTGGCCACGGTGAGCGCGCGGATGAACGAAGGAACCACGTGTTCCCGTTGATTAGAGGCGGTCTAGTTCAATTGGGTGGGTCGGCAAGCAACACGGACGCATGAGGATGCTTAAACAAGAGAGCAGGCAGCATGAACTAACCGGAACTGCGCTGGCCGCGGTGAGGTTGTTTTCACGGTGTTCTTGAGCAGATTTGGGGGAAATTCAAAATTCGCGCTCACTGGTGATCGACTGGGAGCAATACTGGGTGGTGTGATGCGTGATGATGTTGCGGAGCTGACGGTGGGCTCTATTTATAGGATTAGTGAGCGGTGGCCATGAATTTGAGCGATGACGCGCGGCGGTCGGAGGAAGGGGAGTTTACTGGCGCGCGAGATTGGTGGCAAGCCCCGTGGCATCCACTTCGGTGATCACCGGACATGCGATGCATGTTTAATCGCGACGTGGTAAAGCGTCAGGACATGCGGCGAACGACGGTGGTGGCTCAACGGTGGTGAAAATCTCATCCAAGGTATCGGTGAACAAGGGGAGAGGCACGGCGGCTAGCCGGAGTGGCGTACAACTCACTGACGGCGATGCTTTTTCACCCCGCGACGTTATCCATCCACTCCGGGCACGAATCGGGACATCGATGGCACGAATCGTGGCGGAGGGATCGTCGGCGGCGAGATCACTGAAGCTTATCTTCTTTAGTTACTGCACCATGGCATTCCTCTTCAGTTCATCTGACAGAGCAACTTCAGGGCAATTCCTCTCCAGATTTCGCATGACAACTTCATCATCCCTCTACACCAAAGTTGTAGGGCTACAAACCAGCTATAATTTTGCTACATTGTGTTCCCACAAAAAGTCACTGGATCTTGCTTAAAATTAAGCCCTAAGTTCTTGTAATCCTACTGTCAGTCTGAAATTCAGACTTTAACAGCCTGACAGCCTAACTTTGAGTGTGATTATCTCCAAATTCTTCATAACAACCGTGCTTACACTCTTAAGCAAAATTGTTCTCCTTTGTTAGGTCTACAAATTTGATGTGGTGACCTAGGGCAAAAACCCTAGAATTTGAAAGCTACAGAGCTCCAAAGTTGAGCCAAATCTCTGATTTTCAGACTTAGTCTATATAGGGTTTAAGTAGTGCTTTTTGCAAATAAGCCCAACACTTAGGGTTTAACTTGCAATTTCACATATTCGTGATCCATTTGACTTAGGATACCTTATTGTCCTGGTTTTTGCACTTTAGTCTAAAAGTGGACTAATTTTGCACTTAACCCCCTAGGGTTTGGATTTAGGGTTTTCCAGGGTCCTTATTAGGGTTTTTGGTATTTCAAGGGTGTGAATGTAATGTAAGTCTCTTCTTGGTAATATTTTATGATTATTTCACTTAACCTTTGGGGTTTTCTCTATTTGGGTCCTGTTTTACCCTTCTAATCCCCATTTAGGTTTAAGTATCCTATACTAGGGTCTTATTTGCAAAATGCCATGACAATACAACTTGTTTGAAATTTTTACCTAGTGAATGCATTCTAGGTGTGTCAAACATATGCAATGCCAATGCTTATGATGTTATGCTCAAGTTTTAGTGACAGTAACACCAGGGGTGTTACATTCTTCTTCCTCTTCCATTTATTCCATCATCCTAACAAGAAAATTCGATTCTAAGTATGGGTTCATTGTTGTGGAGATTTGAAAGCCAAGTTTGAGTGAAGTATGCAAGCATCACTCGCTATTTACAAAACGAGTAGGCTTCGGAGACAAGCCATCCTCTTGTCGTGCAGACGAAGCTAGTCGATGGCTTGTTGAAGAAGTGTCCTGGCTTATGGTAGAAGCATGTCAATTTGGAAACATATTTCATACCGAGAAAATACTATGCGATGTTTTATCGACAACAATTACACACATAATAACATCCAATGTTAAATAATTTTGACAATTCGAAATTATTAATCAAGCATTGTTTTGGAGATTATTATTTCAAAAATTATTAAATACACTATTTTGCGCATCATTTGTATAGCGTGAAATGGGAAGAAAACAGAAAAGGAAATGGAAAAATGAAATCTGTTAACACTGTAGCTTTAGCGGACAGAATTTAGGGAACGCTGCTGGAGACTGAGAAGATATAGAGGACATAATCTTTTAGAGTGTGCTGTAAACGACAGAGAATATTTCCTTTAGTGGATGGAATTTAGGGGACGTTGGTGAAGACAGCCTAACTTTGTAAAGACTGGATACCTTCCTTCTAGTTGGTGCTTGTCCCTCCTAAAAAATCAAAATTTAAAGGTGATGGATCTAACTGAAACCTCCACATAAACTAATGGACCTTTAGTGCAAAACTCTTTTCTATTATAAAATGTGTTGAGCAAGTTAAGCTTGATGTGTGTCTACCACATTCATCTTGCACTTTGCCGAGCGTCTCTTTTGTTCACCTATAGGCTATTACTTTGACCTAAAAGCAAGTCAGCATGTACGTGTGCAAAGATCCAAAGAAAATGATCAACTAGCTAGCTGTGGTTAGCCTATGGGTAGTTGTCTTTTGCTCAAAATATTTCCAGTGTGGCAGTTGTAGTTAGTTTAATTATGTAAAGCTAACAGGATAGAGATATGCAAAACATATAGCTTGATGGAGCATATTTGTTGCTAGTTGTAGCCTGTTGCTCCTGTGCAATGTGATTTCCAGCCATGCATCCTGATCTAATCTCTAAGCTAGCTTACTTTTTATGGGTTCCAATTCCGGGAACACTTTGTGCAGATACATCCTATAGTTCACTTGTTAATGATACTTGTTAGATCGCATTATGTGTATTGTGTATTGAATGACCTACTCGAGATAGCTATCTGGACCTCGTGTGTAGATTCTTCCTAGTCAACTGCTAGTATTATAAATACTTCAGTTAGATCTCTCTTCAATTCTTTTGTTATCTGAGAAAGGACGTGATCTTTGATGGAAGGCCTCACGTTCATCCGCGCCTTTCTGCCGAACTCCTATACGTGGAAGAAGAGAACCGATAGACCTCAGAGAAAGTGGCTGCAAGCCTGTGCAAAGGGATCATTTAATTCTGGATGTGGTATTTTACACGGCAAACAAAAGTATTCAACATGTTCGATAGGTGTGAGTTTAGGGCTTGTTTGGGACCAAAGATAATAGAGGGGATTGAGGCACCAAAATCTTTTACTATTCAAAATTGTATAGTAAGATATTTTGGCCCACTCAATTCTCTCCATTACATTTGCTCTCAAACAACACGCTAAAAAAAGATCTAGAATTGTCACAATAAAAAGAAACATTTAAGCTTCAATTTGCTAGACTATGATCATCATAATCGATAATAACCATTAGATTTACTGTAACTTAGAAAAAACAATATCCATCTCTACCATTATAAAAATATATATTAAGTAACCTACTAGGTTTTCATCTAAATTACACCAATACCATTACACATGACAATTCAAAATAACTCCATTTGCATATAAATTATCCACATCTATTATTATGCAATATAATTCAAATGACACCATAAATTTTCATCTGAATTACATATCTTTGTCATCGTGAAACATAATTGAAAATAACCACATACCATTGTATCTAACATAATTTAAAACACCCTGCTAACAATTATATAAATTATTCTTCTTTGTCATTACAAAAGATGGTGAAAAGTAACCACCTAGGACGTGTTTGTTACCAATGTATTTCAAAACTACGGTTTTAGAATACTATGGTTTTAAAATGTCATGACACAACCATAGTGTTTTTTACATCACTTCAAGCAATACTTGTTTGGAGACAAAGTATCTCAAACCATGGCATTTAGTATACATGTGCGAAAAGCTAGTCATAGAAAAAAACTTTAGGTTGGAGTGGAGTTCAAATAATCCAAAATTACCATGGTATCTACAAAACTATGATATTCAAAACAGATTTTTTTACAAGGAAGCCGAACTCCTCCAAGCAAAAAATGCCATGGTATTCTTCAATAACATGGTTTCGCCTTAAAACTCCTAAAATACTTTGCTTCCAAATGCCCAGTTTGTCCATATATTTCATTATTAAAGATAATATTACCCTATATTTATATATACTTCTATTGTTATAAAAATAAAAAATATTAAATATAAGTATAAATACTAATATATGTTATTAAAAATAAACAAATATTCATAAAGTATGGTACATATATTTCTAAACTACATACTTCTATAACTATAAAATTAAATAATCATAATATTATGTTTCATACCATGTAAACATGTGTATAATATGATAATTATGTATTTTAGTAGATTATGAAGTATGAAAAATGTTTATTTAACAAATCACATAACAATAACAGTAACAATTCACTTTAACTTATATTAATACTCTTTATCATTAACTTTTATAAGTGTTGGTCACTTGCTTTCAATAGCTTCATAGCATCAAAAATAATGCAACACAATGTTAAGAGGTATAAACCTTCGTCCTCAAGTTAGTACTTCTCTGAAGTATTTGCTTGAGGACAAAGACTCTTATGAGAGATGAAGGTAAAACATAATTAATTAAGGTGACCATAAGTAATAGGGTATAAAACTCATATCAAATGCCTTGACATTTTTATTCCATTTCTCTTCGTGTTAAACAAGTGTATATACATACATTCGACTTCTTGGTACAAGACAACACGAAGGTGCTTCGAATGCTATGAAAAACGAAGTTGAGGCCATTCCAAAAGGTACTTTATGAAGGTCATTGTTCACCTATTTATAAGGAAATTGAACAGCTTCATAGGAAATTACATACATGCTCATATACATGATTCACAAATGATACTAGGTCATTGCTGTCTTTCCCTTTCTTTCTTGCATCGCAAGTCTTGGACTTCTTTTCCTCCATTGTCTTGCATTCGAAGCCTTTCTCCTTTGTTAAAGCTACCGACTTCGACTCACACCTTCGCTACTTACGCGTAGAGGCGAACCTTCCTTACTCGTTGCTTTGGTCGAAGGTCAGCTTCATCCATCAATAGTGGTGTACCTAAAATACACTTGTTTGTGTCAAAGTGAAGGTTAAATGAAGACCTTCGGCATTGTTAGTCACTTGTTCCCAAATGCTGTGAATCAAGAACAAGGCAACACAATTGTTAAGTATTAAGGACCTTCGTCTTTCGAAGCATTACCTCCTCACTGATATAATGATCATTAGACAAAGGTCATGAAGGACATGCCTTCATCATATTATAGATAAATTAGAATACATAAGGATAAATATAATGAATATAACTCATTGATTCATTCATATTTGCATTCCATAAAGTATGTATGAGTATTAATAGAATCTGTATTACATTGATGCCTTCGGCTTGCTCGAAGGTGTTGACGCGAGGGTGATTACAATTCAGCGTGAACAGTATGGTACTACTATTCATCTATTTATAGGCATGGAACGCAGCCCGGGTAAAAGTACATTTGCATCCCTGACATTTACTTATGACCATAACATAAATCATTAATGACTAGCTAGCCTTTTCCCCTTCCGGTCAGCATCTTGTTTGACCTTCATCACCATTTTAAGCCAAAGCTATTATCCTTCGGCTATAGCTTCGACGTTCATCCTTATCATCTTCAAATTATATCTTCACCTCGTATGCTTTCGCCATGGGAGAAAACTTCCATCCTGAAGCCGAAGCTCCCTGTAATAATCCATATCATGCTGAAAACATATGGTTAGTCATGTTTTTGAGGACCTTCAGAAGAGGAAGGCCCCCAATAGTGGCCCCTCGCAGTATTAATTTGTTTCTTTGTAACAAATTCAAACTGTGACGTGAACGAAGGCCTTTAGCCGAAGGTCCGAAAAAACACCTTCCCTTCACTAGAATAGCGAATCATTCTAAACCGTGGGACCCACCGAGCTGTAGGGCTCTGAGTATATATATAGAAGGATGTGTCGTGAATATTTTCCATGCCATCTAGCTGTTTGTGCTGTGATTGTCGTCTTAGCCTTCTCTTTTGTGAACTCGATTGACTTTTGAGCTTCGGCATCTGCTGCAACCATCATTCGAATGGCTAAGGAGAAGAAGATCACAGAACCTGCAATGTCTAGGTTTTACGAAGCTATGGAGAAGACCAACACAGAAAAGATCACCAATGAGATGTTGGCTGGATTGTTTGAAGATTCCAGCGATAGCGACAGTTTTGATGTGGAGAGTGGGAATGAAGATGTCGAAGATCGGCCTTGGAGTCCGAGCCATGTTGTTTTTGGGAAGTCGACTGTCAAGCAAGGGCAAGTCGAAGCGATGAAGGGCAAATATTTTCATGATGTTTCTATAGTGAGAGTCAGGGGAAAGCACTGTTCCCCTTCCCGAAGCTGATGAGGTAGTGGTTTTTAAGAGCTTCATGAAAGCTGGGCTTCGCTTTCCACTCCACAAGATGTTGGTTGAGGTTCTAAAGACATTCGAGATATACCTTCATGAACTTACCCCCAAAGCTCTTATCAAAGTGGTGGTTTTTATATGGGCCATGAGGAGTCAGGGACTGAAGCCGAATGCTAGGTGCTTCTGCAATATTCACGAGCTATCTTACCAGACGAAGGAAACCGAGAAGACAATATCATAACAACTTCGACTATTACAGCTTCATGCCCCGCTCTGAGGTAAATTATCTTGTGCCTACATTTCAGAACAAGTGGTCGGGCTCTTGGATGAAGCAATGGTTTTATGTAAAGAATGATCTGGATCAAAGGAAGGATGTGAGGGGCATCATTCAATGCCCTATATGGTCACGCTTCGGCATCAGGAGGCCATCAATCGCAATTGGGAATGAAGTGCAAGCATGCATAATGGCTTTCAATACCGTATGCACCTACATCAGTACCAGAGATTTAGTTCAAGAACACATCAATTTCAAAGTATGGCCTCTTGCAAATGAATGGGAAATGCCGAAGGAAGCTGACGCTGGCTCTAGCCAAGGTGGCTTGGTTTATCTTAAGTACACCTTCTGGTACAGAAGCCAATTTGATGAGCCAAATGATGACTGGCTAGACGCTATAGAGGCAACGAGTGATGACCTACTTGGAGCCTACTCGAGGACAATAGACGAAGCCATGATAGTTGCCTTTGACGCTCGTGGGAAAAAGAGGCTGAACAATGTCTTTGATGTTATTGGGTTTATTTACCTAGAGACTGTTTTCCCGTTCGAAGGCAAGGGGAAAAGGAAAATTGCTGCTTCAACCTCTTCTAGTGCGCTGAAGCCAAAGAGAGCCAAGGTCTTGACACATAGGCCGAAGCCTATTGGGACGGCCGATGTGCCGAAGCTTATTGGAAGTACAGAGGCTGCCCCCTTACCCACAGAAATAGCACCTGCGATTCCAATCAAAGATAGTATAGGCCCAGTTAAAGAGCCAGAATCAGAAAAGGCAGCTGTTGGGGGCCTTCGTCTTCTGAAGGTCCTCAAAAACAAGACTAACATGCTTTCCAAGTATAATATACTATCACAGGGACCTTCGGCTTTGAGATGAAGGTGTACACAACATGAAGGGCGCAATCTGGGAGAAGGATGAATCAATTCCGAAGCTACGAAAGAAGAAGCTTCGGCTTAATGGTGGAAATGAAACCGACCTAAAGAAGAAAAGGCTATCTAGTCCTTGATAGATTACCCTTAGTCAATAATAAATGTCAAGGGCATGGATGTAATTTTACACAAGCTGCGTCCTGTGCCTATAAATAGATGAACAGTAGCACCGTACTGTTCACGCTGACTTGTAATCACTCGCGCGTCACTCTCAGACTTTTGCCTTCTGTCAAGCCGAAGGTACAAATGTAATTCAATATTGTTAATGTTCATTCATGGTTATTCAATAAGAATACAAATGATCTAATGATTTGAAATGACTATTCATATTCTCTATATGTAACTCATGCTTCTGTTTTCCATTATATATTGAGACGATGCAGGTATGTCCTTCATGACCTTCGTTTGAAGATCATTATATCCTAAGGAAGATAATGCTTCAAAGAACGAAGGCCTTTAACCATTAACATTTGTGTTGCCTTGTTCTTAACTCTAGTATTTGAGAACAAGTCCCCAACATTGGCGCCCATCTCCGGTGAACTCATTCGACCACCTTCGGCAAGTTGTGACCTTCACACTGGGGGCTACATTGCAGCCATTGGACATCAACCAAGAAACACTGCGTGAAGCTAGAAGCGAAAAAAGGAAGGCTACAAGTCCAACGCCTCAGGAGGAGGAGTTGGACCAAGAAATAAGGGACCTCGAAGCCATCCATCAACAGGTCTAGAGGAAGAAGGAGAAGATGCTTCGTCTTTCCGATCTATAGAAGAAGATCGATGAGGCTGCTGAGGAAATGCGTCATCTCACTCAAGATGACTAGGACTGAAGACCTCAATGCAGAGAGCTTCGTCAGGACAATTCCTATGATGATGATGAATGGTATGATGATTTCCATCATGGAAATTTTGCTTTTGCTGATGCTTCTCCTTTGTCAGCAGAAATGCAGGCTACCCCATGGCCCCCATCATATAAGCCACCCCAGCTCCCCATGTATGATGGGCACTCAGATCTGAAGCAGTTTCTGATGAGCTACGAAGCAACCATATCTTCATATGGGGGCAACACTGCAGTTATGGCGAAATCATTTGTCATGGCAGTAAAGAATGTCGCACAAACCTGGTACTCCTCTCTCCGGCCAGGAACAATCACATCATGGCAGAAGCTGAAGGACATGCTGATCACCAGTTTCCAAGGCTTCTAGACGAAGCCGGTCACTGCTCAGGCTTTGTTCCAATGCACACAGGACCACGAAGAATACCTTCAGGCATATGTCCAGAGGTTCTTGCGTTTGAGAGCACAAGCACCCACAGTGCCCAATGAAATTGTCATTGAGGCCATGATCAAAGGGCTTCGACTAGGACCTACGGCTCAATACTTTGCTAGGAAACCCCCTCAGACCCTGGAGAAGCTTCTTAAAAAGATGGATGAGTACATCCGGGCTGATAATGATTTCTGTCAGAGAAGGGAAGAAGCTTATAGGTTTTCTGAGATGACTAGGGGCTTCGGAGAAAGAATCCACCCTAGGCATGTCAGATCAATACATAACTCCAGTCAGAGTGACGATAGAGGGAGCCAGCTTCAAAGGCCACATCATAGCTCACAATCCTCAGGGTAACAACAAAGCTCTTTCAGGCCACCAGTCCCAAGGGCAGAGGCGGCAGGGGCAGAGGCGGCAGGGGCATCGGAGGAAGGTATGAGCCTAGAAAACTCTATTGCTTATTCTGTGGAGAAGACAAGGGCCACACTACAAGAACATGCCAGGTCACCATTCAGAAGTAAAATGAGATTGCCGAAGCAGAGGCGCGGCAGAATCAGCCGAAGCAGATCTTACATACTGCTTCGTGCTACTCTCCCTATATACCAGAATACGTGGGTAATCAACCTGCAGCCTCTGTTGCTTCGGCAAGTCATTCACAAGCTTCCTGGCCCTAGCTCCCATTACCACCACCATTGCCACCTATTCATACCCGAAGCCAGCAGCCAAAAGGGCACCAGCACGCCCAACAACAGCGCGACTTCAGGGAGGAGTCCGAAGCTCTAAAGAATATCCTACTTTTGATGTACCTATATTTTTTATGCCATTTTATTTTTTGTGCAAGAAACAAGTAATGAAGAACTTAATTTCAATTTCTTGTAATAATTGTGCCTGCATCAGAGTAAAATATATCTTCCTCATGGACTTACGAAGTTCAAAAGACGTTTCTAAGAAAGCGAAGTAAAATCTGAAGCTCAAAAGTCGTTCCTAAAGGAATGCAGAGCCAAAGATTATGATCCGAAGCTGCAAAAAAGTCGTTCCTGAAGGGAGTGCAGCGTAAGTTTTCTGCTCAAAAGTCGTTCCTAAAGGAATGCAGAGCCAAAAATTATGATCCGAAGCTGTAAGAAAGTCGTTCCTAAGGGAGTGCAGCGTAAGTTTTCTGCTCAAAAGTCGTTCCTAAAGGAATGCAGAGCCAAATACCACCGAAATATAAGGTGAAGAAGCTCAAAAGTCGTTCCTAAGGGGATGCAGAGCTTAAATGTCACCAAAATAGAAGGTGAAGAAGCTCAAAAGTCGTTCTTAAGGGGATGCAGAGCTTAAAGACTCAAAAGACGTTCCCAAGGGGATGCAGAGTCTTGTGTATTCCAGTGTGGGCGTGCATGTGTGTGTCTTCGGCATCGCCATCATTTTGCATCATGTCATCATATCACCTCACATAACATTACATCATACATCATATCACATCAACGACACAAAGATTGGCTACGAAGCAAATCTTTGACAACAATTTGATAGAAAGAAAATGTGCTGAGGCACGAAGCGAACTTTGGGAAATACGTTTATATTGGACTTGCTAAAGGAGGGATCTCTTTCTTTACGAAGCATGAAAAGAAGGGAAGATGTTTTTTCGCCGAAGGCTCAAAAATGGTACGTGCGTAAATTTCATGCATCATGAAGAAATATATTTGAAAGGGAAATGTGCCCTTGGACCGTTTCTATAATGTTTTGGTGATTAAGTGCCCAACACGATTGACTAAGTGCTTATGTGCAAAATGAAGAGGGAAATGCAAATCAAAGAAAAAGGTACATTTCTAGACTTAGTACATTGCTTTTGAGTACTAATGTGTTTTGTCTAAGTGCTAAAGACAGTGAGAAAGGATTGCAAAAGACTTGGCTGTGTACAACCAACTCTAGCTCGGCCTGGCACACTAGACTGTCCGGTGGTGCACCGGACAGTGTTCGGTGCGCCAGGCTGGTCCGTGTGAACTCGTCGCTCTCGGGACTCGATGGCGGCGCACGGCTAAAAATCACCGGACTGTCCGGTGAGTCATCCGCGGCGAACTCATCGCCCTCGAGAAAAGCAAAGTGGCAACGTGGCTATAATTCACTAGACTGTCCGGTGGTGCATCGGACTGTCCGGTGAGCCAACGGTCGCCAGCGCCAACGGTCGGCCGCGCAATCTTCACGCGACGTGTGGCAGCTCCAATGATCGGCAGGGGGCACCGGACTGTCCGGTGCGCCAACGGGCCCAGAGCTACAACGGTCGACTATGCCTGTTTTGGAAGGAGATCGTGCACCGGACTGTCTACAGTAGCTGTCCAGTGACACACCGGACTGTCCGGTGCCACTTGACAGAAGGCAGGAATTGCCTTCCAAGATTGTCTCTAATGGCTCCTAGCTGCCTTAGGCTATAAAAGGGGTCCCTAGGCGCATAGAGGAGTCACCCAAGCATTCACTAAGCATCCTAAGACTCCAAGACTCCAACTCCACGCATTTGATTCTCTGTGTTAGTGATTTGAGCTCCATTTGAGTTGCGAACTCCGTGTGTTGTGTTTCGAGCTCAAGTTGTGACTTGTGTCCGTAGTTGTGCTGTGATTTTGAGTCTTGTGTGTGTTGCTCTTCCCAACCTTACTCTGTGCCTCTTTGTGATCAATATTGTAAGGGCGAGAGGCTCCAACTTGTGGAGATTCCTCACAAACGGGAAGAAAACTTTAAGGAAGAAAGCCGTGGTATTCAAGTTGATGATTGGATCACTTGAAAGGGGTTGAGTGCAACCCTCGTCCATTGGGACGCCACAATGTGGAAGTAGGCAAGTGTTACTTGGCCAAACCACGGGATAAAAATTGCGTGTCTCTTGTGTTGGTTTCTCTGTGATTGTTTTGTTCACAAGAACTCGCTTCAAAGCTACTTAGTCGCACTAACTCTTTCATAACTAAGTTTTGTGGCTATTTTGTATTTGATTTTACAGGATCACCTATTCACCCCCCCTCTAGGTGCTCTCAATTGGTATTGGAGCCGTACTCTTCACTTAAGGGACTAACCGCCCGAAGAGATGGATCCTAAGGGAAAGGGGATGGTGATTAATGACAAGGAGAAGGAGTCCCTCCTCAATGAGCCAAGAGACAACAAGCCTACCGACTCAGGCTCAAGTCACAAGAATAGGGACGGGAAGAAGAAGAGGTGCATCAAGAAAATCATCTACTATGACAACGATGCCTCTTCATCTTCACCAATAGATGACGATGACGACGACTCTTCATCAAAAAAGAAAACGGTTAATCAGAACTACTCTTTTGACTATTCTCGTATGCCATACAATACAAATGCGCATTTACTATCAATTCCTCTTGGAAAACCTCCTCACTTTGATGGAGAAGACTATTCATTTTAGAGTCATAAAATGCATAGTCATTTATTTTCTCTCCATCCTAGTATCTGGGAGATTGTTGAAAACGGAATGCACTTTGATAGTACTGACAATGCTGTGTTTATTAATGAGCAAATTCATAAAAATGCCCAAGCCACTACTGTTTTGCTAGCATCTCTGTGCAGGGATGAATACAACAAGGTTAGCAGCTTGGACATTGCAAAGCAGATTTGGGACACCCTCAAGATATCTCATGAGGGAAACGACGCCACCATGATCACCAAAATGGAGTTGGTGGAAGGCGAGCTAGGGAGATTCGCCATGATCAGAGGAGAAGAGCTAACACAAACCTACAACAGGCTCAAGACCCTGGTCAACAAGATTAGAAGCTATGGAAGCACAAGATGGATGGACCATGATGTCGTCCGACTCATGCTCTGGTCATTTACAGTTATTGACCCCCATCTTGTGAATCTTCTTCATGAAAACCCCAGGTACACAAAGATGATGCCCGAGGAGATACTCGGAAAATTTGTGAGCAGGCGCATGATGGTAAAGGAGGCACGATACGTGGATGATGCATTAAACGGTCCACTAGCTATCTACGAGCCACAACCTGTTGCTCTCAAAGCAACGAGCAGCAAGGAGGAGCTACCAAGCAAGGTAGCTTAAGTGGAGGCTGCCGGACTCAATGAAAATGAGATGGCGCTTATCATCAAGTGCTTCGAGACCGCACTCAAAGGGCGTAAGGAGTACCCCAATAAGAATAAAACAAAGGGAAAATGCTCCTGCTTCAAATGCGGTAAGACTGGTCACATTATTGCAAATTGTCCCGATAATGATAGAGACCAGGGACAAGAAAAGAACGGGAAGAAGGAGAAAAAGAAGAAATATAGGAAGGCAAAGGGTGAGGCGCACCTTGGAAAGGAATCGGACTCGAACCGCTCCTCTTTCGACTCCGACGACGAGGGACTCGCTGCTTCGGCCTTCAACAAATCCTCACTCTTCCCCAACGAATGCCATACCTGTCTATGGCTAAGGAGAAGAAGGTACGTATTCATGACACGCCCAAGTACACTTCATCTAGTGATGAAGAATCTTCCGATGATGAAATAGACTACTCTGACTTGTTTAAAGGATTAGATAGAGCTAAGGTAGAAAAAATTAATGAATTAATTGAAGCACTAAATGAAAAAGACAGACTCTTAGAAAAGCAAGAGGACATTTTATATGAAGAACATGACAAATTTGTTCGTGCACAAAAATCTCTTGATTTAGAAACTAAGAGAAATGAAATGCTATCGTCTGAGTTATCTGCTTGCCATGAATCTATCTCTAGTTTAAAGAGTTTGAATGATGAATTAAATGCTAAGGTAGAGGAAGTTAGTAAAACAAGTTCATGTGTAGAGCATGTTAGTATATGTAATAGATGTAAGGATATTGATGTTGATTCTTGTGATGAACACCTTAATTCTATTACCAAATTAAATGATGAGGTGGCAAGTCTTATTGCTCAACTTAAGACTTGCAAAATTAATTTTGATAAATTAAAATTTGCTAGGGATGCCTACACCGTTGGTAGACACCCCTCAATTAAGGATGAGCTTGGATTTCGAAAGGAAGCCAAGAACTTAACAAGCCAAAGGGCTCCCATTCCCAACAAGGAGAAAGGGAAGGCCCCTATGGTAGTAATCCTCAAATGAACCATGCATTTATCTATGATAGAAAAGTTGCTAGTCGTTCTCATTATAATAAGAGTTATGTTCATACTGCTTATAATGATTCACATGCTATGTTTGTCTCTAGCTCTATTTTTGTTCATGGTAGAAGTAGGCCTAGGAGAAATCATGTTGTGCATCATGTGCCTAGGAAAATGTGCAATGAATCTACTACTGTTTTCCATGCTTGCAATACTTCTTTTATTCTTTCATGTAAGAATGCAAAAGTAGTGGCTAGGAAATTGGGACCCAAATGCAAGGGAGATAAGACCTGCATATGGGTTCCAAAAACTGTTATAACTAACCTTGTAGGACCCAACAAGAGTTGGGTACCTAAAACCCAAGATTAAATTTCCTTGCAGGTTTATGCATCCGGGGGCTCAAGCTAGATCTTCGACAGCGGATGCACAAACCATATGACGGGGGAGAAGAAAATGTTCACCTCCTACGTCAAGAACAAGGATTCCCAGGATACGATTATCTTTGGAGATGGGAATCAAGGCAAGGTCAAAGGTTTGGGAAAAATAGCCATCACAAGCAAGCACTCTATTTCAAATGTATTTTTAGTAGAGTCATTAGGATATAACCTCCTGTTTGTAAGTCAATTGTGCCACATGGGATACAATTGTTTGTTTATAAATGTTGATGTGTCTGTCTTTAGAAGGAGTGATGGTTCATTAGCATTTAAGGGTGTATTAGATGGCAGGCTCTATTTAGTTGGTTTTTCGAAAGAGAATGCCGATCTAGATGCATGCTTAATGGCTAAGACTGGTATGGGCTGGCTCTGGCAACACCGTCTAGCACATGTTGGGATGAAGAACCTTCATAAACTTCTAAAGGGAGAGCATGTGTTAGGACTAACTGATGTCTGCTTTGAAAAAGACAGACCTTGTGCAGCATGTCAGGCAGGAAAACAGGTGGGAAGCACTCATCACAACAAGAATGTGATGACAACATCAAGACCACTGGAGCTTCTTCACATAGATCTTTTTGGACCCATTGCCTAACTTAGCATCGGGGGAAGTAAGTATGGTCTTGTTATTGTTGATAATTTTTCCCGCTTCACTTGGGTATTCTTTTTGCAGGACAAATCAGAAACCCAAGGGACCCTAAAGTGCTTTTTAAGGAGGGCTCAAAATAAATTTGAGCTCAAGGTGTAAAAGATAAGAAGTGACAACGGGTCTAAGTTCAAGAATCTGCAAGTGGAGGAGTATCTTGAGGAGGAAGGCATCAAGCATGAGTTCTCCGCCCCCTACACACCACAACAAAATGGTGTGGTAGAGAGGAAGAACAGGACACTTATTGACATGGCAAGAATGATGCTTGGGGAGTTGAAGACGCCCGAGCGGTTTTGGTCGGAAGCTGTGAACACAGCTTGCCATGCCATAAACCGGCTCTATCTGCATCGCCTTCTCAAGAAGACCTCCTATGAACTCCTTACCGGTATCAAACCCAACGTTTCTTACTTTCGAGTATTTGGGAGCAAATGCTACATTCTGGTGAAGAAAGGTAGACATTCTAAGTTTGCTCTCAAGGCAGTAGAAGGGTTTTTACTAGAGTATGACTCAAATACAAAGGCGTATAGGGTCTACAACAAATCTTCGAGATTGGTTGAAGTCTCTAGCGACGTTGTATTTGATGAGACTAATGACTCTCCGAGAGAGCAAGTTGATCTTGATGATGTAGATGAAGAAGAAATTCTGACGGCCGCAATACGCATGATGGCAATAGGTGATGTGCGACCACAGGAATTACAGGAACAAGATCAATCATCATCCTCAACAATGGTGCAACCCCCAACTCAAGATGATGAACAGGTTCCTCAAGAAGAAGGAAATGATCAAGGGGGAACACAAGAAGATCAAGTGATGGAGGAAGAAGCACCACGGGTCCCTCCAACTCAAGTCCGAGCAACGATCCAACGACATCATCCCGTCGACCAGATTCTAGGTGACATCAGCAATGGAGTAACTACTCGCTCAAGATTAGCTAATTTTGTGAGCATTACTCGTTTGTCTCTTCTATTGAGCCTTTTAGGGTATAAGAGGCCTTGCAGGATCTGGATTGGGTGTTGGCCATGCAGGAAGAGCTCAACAACTTCAAGAGAAATGAAGTTTGGAGCCTAGTGCCACGTCCAAAGCAAAATGTTGTGGAACCAAGTGGGTGTTCTGCAACAAGCAAGACGAGCATGGGGTGGTGACACGAAACAAGGCTCGACTTGTGGCAAAAGGTTTGGATTTCGAGGAGACTTTTGCTCCTATGGTTAGGCTAGAGTCCATTCGAATATTGTTAGCCTATGCCGCTTACCACTCTTTTAGGCTGTTCTAAATGGATGTGAAGAGCGTTTTCCTCAACGGGGCAATCAAGGAGGAGGTATACGTGGAACAACCCCCTGGCTTTGAGGATGACAGGTATCCCGACCATGTGTTTAAGCTCTCTAAGGCGCTCTATGGACTTAAGCAAGCCCCAAGAGCATGGTATGAATGCCTTAGAGATTTCTTAATTTCTAATGCTTTCAAAGTTGGGAAAGCCAATCCCACTCTTTTCACAAAGACATGCAATGGTGATCTCTTTATGTGCCACATTTATGTCGATGACATAGTATTTGGTTCTACTAATCAAAAGTCTAGTGAGGAGTTTAGCAGGGTGATGACACAAAAGTTTGAGATGTCGATGATGGGCAAGTTGACCTACTTTCTTGGGTTCCAAGTGAAGCAACTCAAGGATGACACCTTCATCTCCCAAACGAAGTACACACAAGATCTTCTCAAGCAATTTGGGATGAAGGACGCCAAGCCCGCGAAGACACCTATGGGAACCGACGGGCATGTTGACCTCAACAAAGGAGGGAAGTCCGTTGATCAAAGGCATACCGGTCCATGATAGGTTCATTGCTTTATTTATGTGCTAGTAGACCAGACATTATGCTTAGTATATGCATGTGTGCTAGATATCAATCCGACCCCAAGGAATGTCACCTTGTGGCTGTTAAGCGAATTCTTAGATATTTAGTTTCTATGCCTTGCTTCGGGATCTGGTATCCAAAGGGGTCTACCTTTGACTTGATTGGATATTCAGACTCCGATTATGCCGGGTGCGAGGTTGATAGGAAGAGCACATCAGGGACGTGCCAATTTCTAGGAAGGTCCCTGGTGTCCTGGAGTTCAAAGAAACAGACATCCGTTGCCCTATCCACTGCTGAGGCCGAGTATGTTGCCACAGGACAGTGTTGTGCGCAACTACTTTGGATGAGGCAAACCCTCCGGGACTTTGGCTACAATCTGAGCAAAGTCCCACTCCTATGTGACAATGAGAGTGCAATCCGCATGGCGGATAATCCTATTGAACACAACCGCACTAAGCACATAGACATCCGGCATCACTTCCTGAGAGACCACCAGCAAAAGGGAGATATCGAGGTGTACCATATTAACACCATGAACCAGCTAGCTGATATCTTCACTAAGCCTTTAGATGAGAAAAGGTTTTGCAGGTTGTGTAGTGAGCTAAATGTCTTAGATTCGTGTAACTAGGATTGATCTATAGCATACATGTGTTCTATGCCTTTGATCATGTTACTTTGAGCATTTACATTATTCGTTGTATATTTATGGTGCTCAAGTTGTACAAAACCTCCCTGGACCTCAAGTTCATATGCAAATGGTGCACATTTTAAGTGGGAGATGTGCTACAACTTGACCCCTTGAGACTAACCTATTTGTTTTAGTATAATTGAAGTAGTCTCAAAGGTGCCTTGAAAGGGAAAGGTAAACTTGGATGCCGAAAAGACTTCCACTGCACTCCCGTATAGGTATATTTAATTCCAATTTCATTCTTATGCTCTATTTGCCTTTTTGCTCTTAATTGACAACTTTTTGGTGAGGCAATGGGGTTAAAGGCCCAAAAATGATGCTGTTTTGGTGCTTAATGCCAAAGGGGGAGAAATTAAGGCCAAAGCAAATGGATCAGCCAACCACTTGTGAATTTTGAAAACAATAGAGTTAGAACTCTTGATTTGTCCAAAATACTCTTATTGCAAAATTTGGTCTCTTGTGGGGGAGAATTTTGATTATGGGAAAAGGGGGAGTTTTTGGCACTTGATCAATTTTTCTCTTGGAATATCTCTCGTTTTGCCCAAACAAGTGTGTTTGGCTTAGAGATAGGAAAATGAATCTGATTTGCAAAAACAAATCAAGTGGTGGCAAAGAATGATCCAAATATGCCAAATCATTAGCAAAACAATTTGGTCTTCAATTGCATTGATATTACACTTCTTATGTTGCTTTTTGATGTGTTAGCATAAATCACCAAAAAGGGGGAGATTGAAAGGGAAATGTGCCCTTGTGCCATTTCTATAATGTTTTGGTGATTAAGTGCCCAACATGATTGACTTAGTGCTTATGTGCAAAAGGAAGAGGGAAATGCAAATCAAAGAAAAAGGTACGTTTCTAGACTTAGTACATTTCTTTTGAGTACTAATGTGTTTTGTCTAAGTGCTAAAAATAGTGAGAAAAGGATTGCAAAAGACTTGGCTGTGTACAGCCAACTCCAGCTCGGCCTGGCACACTGGACTGTCCGGTGGTGCACCGGACAGTATCCGGTGCGCCAGGCTGGTCCGCGTGAACTTGTCGCTCTCGGGACTCGACGGTGGCGTATGGATAAAAATCACCGGATTATCCGGTGAGTCATCCGCGGCGAACTCGTCGCCCTTGGTAAAAGCAAAGGGGCGATGTGGCTATAATTCACCGGACTGTCCGGTGGTGCACCGGACTGTCCGGTGAGCCAAAGGTCGCCAGCGCCAACGATCGGCCGTGCAATCTTCGTGTGACGCGTGGCAGCTCCAACGGTCGGTACGGGGCACTGGACTGTCCGGTGCGCCAACGGGCCCGGAGCTGCAACGGTCAACTGTGTCTATTTCAAAAGGAGATCGTGCACCAGATTGTCTTCAGTAGCTGTCCGGTGGCGCACCGGACTGTCCGGTGCGCCACTCGACAGAAGACAAGAATTGCCTTCCAAGATTGTCTCCAATGGCTCCTAGCTGCCTTGGGGCTATAAAAGGGGTCCCTAGGCGCATGGAGGAGTCACCCAAGCATTCACTAAGCATCCTAAGACTCCAAGACTCCAACTCCATGCATTTGATTCTCTATGTTAGTGATTTGAGCTCCATTTGAGTTGCGAACTCCGTGTGTTGTGTTTCGAGCTAAAGTTGTGACTTGCGTGCGTGGTTGTGCTGTGATTTTGAGTCTTGTGTGTGTTGCTCGTCCCAACCTTACTCTGTGCCTCTTTGTGATCAATATTGTAAGGGCGAGAGGCTCCAACTTGTGGAGATTCCTCGCAAACGGGAAGAAAACTATAAGGAAGAAAGCCGTGGTATTCAAGTTGATCATTGGATCACTTGAAAGGGATTGAGTGCAACCCTCGTCCATTGGGACGCCACAACATGGAAGTAGGCAAGTGTTACTTAGCCGAACCACGGGATAAAAATCGCGTGTCTCTTGTGTTGCTTTCTCTGTGATTGTTTTGTTCACAAGAACTCGCTTCAAAGCTATTTAGTTGCACTAACTCTTTCATCACTAAGTTTTGTGGCTATTTAGTATTTGATTTTACAGGATCACCTATTCACCCCCCTCTAGGTGCTCTCAATATTACAGAAATTTACATGTCTAATTAATTGTTTCATATATCAAATGTTACAAAGTATTATTACAATAACATATAATCTTCCCTAAGAATTTTTTCTACGGCTTTGTTCAAAAGTTTATCGACGACTTCGTCGATAATGGAGTTAGCAATGCTCATAACATCTAGTGCTTCCTTCATCTCCGGATTAGCCAGGGGATTGTACGGCTCCGACAGCGGTGATAGCTCAGCTGTACTAGGTAAATTATTAGTTCGAAGACACAAAGTAAGTACCGAAGCTAAAATTCAAAAACAATACCTATGCGCCTTTCGTGTTCAGCAGCTTCTTCAGCTTGCCTAGCTTCTTCTCGGGCATCATGGGTGTCTTTTTCATTCTTCCTTATAATTTCATTGGCCGATTCTCGGCCACCATTCACCCAGACATCAGAATAAAAATTTCCGCCCACCAAAGTCGCTTTGGCTGAAGGGTCTTTGTGTCATCTATGGAGAAGGCAGCTTTGGCCTGGGTTGTGGCTTTGACATGATCGCATCCAGCCTTCTCTAGAATAGCAGCAATCCCCTGAACGCCGAAGAAAGCACAAATATCTCCATGATCGTTCAGGATTTCCTCAAAAGCTTCGGCTTCCCCGCTTATCCACTCGATAACGCCCTCGGTGTCACCTCAGATAAAATTTTCCTCAGAGGAATAGGCACCCACTTTGGTAAAGCTAGTTTTTAATTTCTTCACGCAATCCAAGGATTTTTCAAAACATCTTTCTTTGGATTCGCGAAGCTCCTCAATATTTTTCTCTAGCTTAACCTTCCACCATTCCCTGATTTCTTGGCTAGCTTTTGTGACCTCACTATTTTCGTTTGCTTCGGCAAGCTTTTTCCGAAGTTCTTTGATCTCGGCTTTTTGAGCTTCGGCCTGAGCATTGTATTTAGCTTCATCTTCTTTCACTTTACTTACCGATGAAATTAAAATCTTGTCTTTCTCCAAAGCTTCCTTTCTCAGCTCAATTACCTCTGAGCGAAGGTTGTTCAGAGCTATTGTGCAGCTTTCGTCTTCGGCGTTCTTTTGTGTTCTCAAGGCATTGCTAAGAATTAAGCCCTGCAAGAAAAAGAATGAATTAAGCATGATAATGAAATACTTCATTTCCAACTTTAAAGTTAATAGCTTCTGTACCTTTATACTGTTGTATGCGAGGCTATCCACAAGGTCATCCTTCGACATGGCGGCGAGGCCAGTCTTGAGCTTCGAAAATCCCATACTCTTGGCTATCTCCCGGCAAACGGATATCTCTTTATTGTCCGGGAGATAGTACAGGAAATCATCTTCGTTCGTGCCATTGAACACTAAGGCCCCCTTCGGATATTTTAGTTTCTGGGCATAGTGTTTGGCTTCTAAGATATCTTCTTCGGATAATTTTTTCCCCGAAGCATGTCGAATAATGTAATCAACATCATCGGATGAGGCTTCGGGAGCAGGAGATTTAGCTTTTTTTTGTCACGGCTTGCCCCGCTGTCATATTGGTATCCGAAGTTTGTTGCTCAGCCTTATCCTCAAGCGCGATAGGCTTCGTCTCAATGAACGCTGAAGGCCCAGCTTTGGTTTCGGCCTAGGCTTTGACAGCTTCGTCAACTTTCTTCGTAGGAACAGGGGTCAAGGCTTTTGTGGTCTCCATGACAGCGTCTAGCACGCTGGCCATCCTCCTCCTCTTGGGAGTTGTGGTAGGAGCCTTTGTCATCTTTGGCAATTCTGCCTCTGCCGGTGGGCTCAAAATTTTTGGCATCATCACGGTTTTTTCCAATTCTGGCTCTCTGGCCATATTATCTTTGGCTTCGGCTAGCCTGACTGTAGGCACCTTCAGCACTACAATCGATCCTTTAGCGCTCCCAACGGCGGGAGCAGCTTGTTTTGCTTCGGTAGTAGAAGAGGTCCATTCACCAAATTCAGGCACTACGACCGTTTCAATATATCAAGGCCGGTGGGTTAAAACCTTTATTTTCTTGCCCTTCGGCACGACAGTGGTGGCTGAAGCGACAATTTTCCTCTTTTTTCCATGCCTTCTCAAGGGGCAGCAGCAATCAGGATATATGAAGCCAATTGCATCAAAAACCCTGTTCAATCTTTTCTTGCCCTGACCCCCGAAGGCTGAAGACAAGGCATCTTCTGTGGCCCTGGTATATGTCCCAAGCAACTCATCGCTAGTAGCCTCAATGCATTTCAACCAATCATCATTTGGTTCGTCGAACTTCTCTCTATATCTGAAGGTGTATTTTAATTGAACTAATCCACCTTCGCTGGATTCAGTAGTAGTCTCCTTCGGCATCTCCTAGCTATCCACAAGTGGCCACACTCTGAAGGCTATGTGCTCTTGAATTATATCCCTTGTGCCAATAAAAGCACAGACATTGCTAAAAGCTTTCTGACACGCTTCGACATCACTTTCAATAGCCAACTTCGGCCTTCAGAGGCCAAAGCGAGACCAGATGGGGCGCTGGATAATTTCCTTAATATCCTCCCTTTCAATCAGATTATTTTTAACATAAAACCATTCCTCCATCCAGACCCTGGGCCATCTTTTCTGGTATGTCGGAACCGGATAGCTTGCATTAGAGCGAGCAATGAATCTGTAACAACCGAAGTTGTTGTGATACTGCTCCTTGCCGGTGGCTTTCGTCTCTTATAACAGTTCATGCATACTGCAAAAACAATTCGCGCTCGGTTCTAGCCCTTGGCTTCTCACAGCCCAAACAAATAAGCCCATTTTAATTATAGCTTCGGGGGTAAGTTGATGAAGAAAGATCTGAAATATCTTCAGCACTTCAACCAAGAATCTGCTCAATGGGAAGACCTACCTTCAAAAATCTTTTGTAAATAACCACCTCATTTTCTTCAGGAGCAGGGGCGGTGCTGTCTCCTCCAACCCTCACAATAGTCATATCACGAAAGTATCTTCCCCTCATAGCGTCAACATGACTTTGCTTAATAATCGACTTTCCGAATATGTGGCCTGTTTGTTTTGGCTTCTGGCAGCTTCTGGCCACCAAAAGCTGTTGCGGACTGCCAAACGCTCAGCTTTTCAGCCAGCTTCTATAAAATTCGTTGGGGCAAAAACCATCCAAAATCAACATAAACACATAATCGGTTGAGTCGTTGTAATAGTAGGAATCCGTCACTTTCTAGATCCTGAGCCCTATGAACAACTTTATCTTTCTCCACATGTAATTGTAATGATACTCAGATTCTTCCCACAGTCAGATTCTCCCTACAGCCAGATTTTCAGAAAAGCTGGTTAGAAAAAAGCTGAACCAAACAGGCCCATGGTATGGCTTGGTCGCCAGGGCCGGTCCTCAGAATCTTCGTCTCCACTTTCCACATCAAAGTCATCACTGTCATCAGAATCTTCAGATAAATCTGCCATTATCTCCTTTGTGATTTTCTCTGTATTTGTTTTTGCCATGGATTTGTAAAACCCAGCAATAAAAGGGTTCGCAACTTTCTTCTCCTCATACAGATTCTCCTCCTCAGTCATCTTCTTCTCCTTAGTCATCTTCTTCTCAGACATGGAACAAGCACTTGTATTTAAGCCGAAGCTCGAAAATCAGGCAAAGGTTGATAAGCAAGGGTTAAAAATTTGAGAAAATAGAACAAGCAGCAGAAATAGCGTAACAAATGCTGCCGCTGTGGGTTTCTATTTATACGCCTAGCGCTTTGCAACTTGGTGGGCCCCATTTGTCATTGACTTTCGCTATTCTAGCGAAGGGAAGGTGTTTCTTTGGACCTTTGGCTTAAGGCCTTCGTTCACGTCGTAGTCTGAATTCGTTGTTGCAAGAACAAATTAATACTGCGAGGGGCTACTGTTGGGGGCCTTTGTCTTTCGAAGGTCCTCAAAAACATGACTAACATGCTTTCCATGTATAATATACTATCACAGGGACCTTCGGATTTGAGATGAAGGTGTGCACAACATGAAGGGCGCAATCTGGGAGAAGGATGAATCAATTCCGAAGCTATGAATGAAGAAGCTTCGGCTTAATGGTGGAAAATGAAACCGACCTAAAGAGGAAAAGGCTATCTAGTCCTTGATAGATTACCCTTAGTCAATAATAAATGTCAAGGGCATGGATGTAATTTTACACAGGCTGCATCCTGTGCCTATAAATAGATGAACTGTAGCATCGTACTGTTCACGCTGACTTGTAATCACTTGCGCGTCACTCTCAGACTTTTGCCTTCTGTCAAGCCGAAGGTACACATGTAATTCAATATTGTTAATGTTCATTCATGGTTATTCAATAAGAATACAAATGATCTAATGATTTGAAATGACTATTCATATTCTCTATATGTAACTCATGCTTTTGTTTTCCATTATATATTGAGACGATGAAGGTATGTCCTTCATAACCTTCGTCTGAAGATCATTATATCCTAAGGGAGATAATGCTTCAAAGGACGAAGGCCTTTAACCATTAACATTTGTGTTGCCTTGTTCTTAACTCTAGTATTTGAGGACAAGTCCCCAACAATAATAGAACAACCAAAGATGTTGAGCCCACCAGCTGTAATAGGGCTGTCTAAGCCATCGAGCACTACAACAACGACTCCAAGGAAAAGAAGAATGGTTAGCATTTTTAGATGCTGTATTGGAATCCGTGAAAGCGCTAGTTTCTGCTTCTGCCAAAGCATCTGGTGAGAAATTTGAAGCTGCAAGAGAAAAGATTACTGCAAGCACGGTTACTGCTCTTGTTGAAGCTGAACCTTCAAAAGTTGTGCCAATAGGGCTGGTGGAAGAGAGTGTTCCTGAAAAATCTAAATCTCCTGCTCCTGAAGCACCTCCCCATGGTGACTTGGAATACATTGTTCGACACGCTTCGGGAAAGTAGTTATCATTGGAACAAATTGCCGAAGTAGAACACTATGCCAAGGACTTGAAATACCCCCGAGGGTCCTTGGTGTATGGAGGGGATGATGAAGACAACTTCGTCTACTATCTGCCCGATAGTAAGGAGGTTAATGTTTGTCACGAGATGATGAGCAACATGGTATTTCCGAAGCTCGAGCTTGGTTTGTCTGCCATATCAAAGGACCAGCTTGTGGACAGCCTCGCATACAATAGCTTAAAGGTTTGCACATTTTAGCTTCGTATTTAGTACTTTTCGAGCTATTTTCGGTAATTCCTACTTTTATTGTTTGTTTGCTCGTTTGTTTGACAGGATCTAATCCTCAGTAAAGCTCTGAAGGCTCAAAAGGATGCAGAAGACGAGAGCTGTCAGATAGCACTTGGAAACCTTCGATCGGAGGTTATAACCTTGAGAAACGAAGCTCTCGCAAAAGACAAGATTTTGCTATCTTTGGTCAAGAGACTGAAATCCAGCTTAGCTAAGCTATCTGCTCAAGCAAAAGCCCACAAAGCCGAAGTGCAAGAGCTAGAAAAGAAAGTTGCCGAAGCAACTGAAAATTTTAATGTGGAGCTAACAAAACATGAAATATGTGAAATCTAATGATCAAGGGCACAGAGAAATGTTGACGAGCTTCGTGCAACTAAAGAAAAATGCTACGGTATGGCTATGGAATGCGCTAAGAATCTGAAGAACAACTTTTCAAAAATTGGTGCATTTTCTTCAGAGCAAAAAATCATCTGTGGTGACCTCGATGGAGTTATCCAATGGATTAATGGCGAGGCTGAAGACTTCGAGGAGATTCTTAGTGACAGAGGGGATTTTTGTGCTTTTGCCGGTGCCCGTGGGGCCGTGTTTATTTTGGAAAAGGTTGGTTGTGATCATGCCAAGGCTGTAGCTTAGCCAGATTTTGTATTCTCAGCCAACGATGTTAGAAACCCTTTGGCCAAAGCTACTACACTAGGTGGGAAGTTTTATAATGAAGTATGGCTGAAGGGTGGTCGAGAAATAGCTGATGAAACCATTAGAAAAAATGAGAAAGAGTCTCGTGACGCCTTAGAAGAGGCTAAAAAAGTTGAAGAAGCTGCTGAGCGGGCCAGACTTTTAGGTATATCCTTTATATCTTAGCTTCGTAAATTTTTGTAGCTTCGGCACTAACAGATATTTGTATTTTAACATAGATGAGCTTTCTCCCCCTCCAAAGCCATACGATCCTGAAACTGATCCGTCTATGAAGGGGGCACTCGATATGGTTAGGATTGCTAACGAGGCCATTAACGAAGCTGTCGACAAGCTGCTGAACGAAGCTACCAATGAAGTCCTAAAAGAAGACTGACGTTGTGTATATTTTAGAGTTTAGTGTCCTTGTATGTAGCTTTCGTTTTTGTAAGAAACAATTATCAACTATTTGCATGTATATTAATGTAATATATTTCTTTGTTATGCGTGAAACTTTCGTACATAAGCGTTTTTTGAGCCGCTGGCAAAAAAACACCTTCCCTTCTGTTGGGGGCCTTCTTCTCCGGTGAAGGTCCTCTAAGCAAAAACACCTTCAGCAAGACGATATGCAAGCAAATATGACATGAAGATATATGTCGAAGCTACAGTTGAAAGAGCTTTGCCATGATGGCATGCATAAGACAAAGGATGGCACAGACTTAAAGAGGAAAAGACCACATAGCCCCTGACAATTTGTATTATGATTATGATTAGTTATCAAGGACACGAATGTAATTTTGTCCGGGCTACGTCCCGTGCCCATAAATAGATGAACAGTACCCCATACTGTTCACGCTGATTTGCAATCTCACACGCATCACTCCGGGATTTTTACCTTCTATCAAGCTGAAGGTACAAATGTAATTTAAATATCATTGATGTTTGTTCATGATTTTATAATGATAATGTGAATAATCTAATGGTTTAAAATGATTATTCATACTTTTTCTGCATTTCATATGTCCCTATTTATATCTTGGCATATTGAAATGATGAAGGTACGCCCTCCATGACCTTTGTCCGAAGATCATTATATCTTAAAGGAGATAATGTTACGAAGGACGAAGGTCTTTAACCAATAAGATTTGTGTTGCCTTGTTCTTGATTTATAGCTTTTGAGAACAAGTGACCAGCATTGGCGCCCACCTCCGGTGAACTCACTTCCACTGTTGTGACGATGGCTTCGTACAACAACCAAGCTATGGCACCTTCGGTCACGAAGCTGGTGCTCCCAATCACAGGTGGTTCAAGCTTAGAACCAGCTAACAAGAAGCAAAAGAAGGAAGCACAAAGAAGAGTGCAACATGTTGGGGTGCAAGGACCCTTCATCAGATCCATGTGGTCTCACATCCCAATTACCTTCTCCAAGGAAGATCTACAGCTTAAAGATTATCCTCACCATGATGCCATGGTCATATCTTGTGTCATCAAGGGATTTCTGGTCCACAATGTTCTGGTTGACACAGGCAGTGCAGCGGACATCATCTTTGCAAAGGCTTTCAGACAAATGCAAGAGCCAGAAGACAAGATACATGATGCAACACACCCTCTTTGTGGCTTCGGAGGAAGATAGATAGTGGCACTTGGCAAAATAACAATGTCAGTTACCTTCACAACACAAGAACTGAACAAGTTGTCTTTGACATTGTTGACATGGAGTACCCATACAATGCAATCATTGGTCGAGGGACGCTTAGTGCCTTCGAAGCAATACTCCATCCAGCATACTTATGCATGAAGATACATTCCGAACAAAGGCCTATTGCTGTTCATGGGAGTCAAGAAGCTGCTAGGAGGGCTGAAGGAAGTTGGACGGATTCAAAGGCTATCCATAACATAGATGGAGCCAAAGCTTGTCAGCAATACAAACACAAAAGAGAGAAGGCTGCTTCGACAGATCAACCGAAGCCTATGCTCCTATGTGAAGACATAGCAGACCAAAAGGTGCTGCTGGGATCTCAGTTATCTGGTGAACAAGAAAAGACTCTGCTAAGGTTTTTGTTCAACAACAAAGATGTCTTCGCTTGGACAGCTAACGATCTCTGTGGTGTTAATAGAGATGTCATTGAGCATTCGCTCAATGTGGATCCATCCTTTAGGCCATGAAAACAAAGACTTCGGAAAATGTCTGAGGATAAAGCCGAAGGTGCACAAAATGAAGTAAAGAGACTTCTCAGTGCGGTGTTATTAGGGAAGTAATATATCTAGAGTGGCTGGCTAACACTGTTATGGTGAAAAAGGCCAATGGGAAGTGGAGAATGTGCATTGATTTTACAGACCTCAACAAGGCATGTCCGAAGGATGAATTCCCTCTACCAAGAATAGACTCCCTTGTAGATGCAGCGGCTTCTTCGAAGCTCATGAGCTTATTAGACTGTTACTCGGGTTATCACCAAATCTGGATGAAAAAGAGGATGAGCCAAAGACAAGCTTCATAACTCCCAGTGGTACCTATTGCTACCTTCGGATGCCTGAGGGTGTCAAAAATGCTGGAGGAAGCTTCAGCAGAATGACTACAAGGTTCTTCACTCTCAAATAGGCAGAAATGTGCTAACTTATGTTGATAAAATTATAGTAAAAAGCACAAAACAAGAGAATCATGTCGCCGACTTGCAAGAGACATTTGCCAATTTCAAGCAAGCTGGCCTCAAGTTGAATCCAGAGAAGTGTGTCTTCGGAGTGAAGAAGGGCAAGTTTCTTGGCTGTCTGGTATCAACAAAGGGTATTGAAGCTAATCCAAGCAAGATCGAAGCTATCCTTTGGATGGAACCACCAAATTCAGAAAAGATGCTCAACGGTTGGCCAAAAGACTAGCATCGTTGAACAGATTTATATCAAGATTAGCAGAAAGAAACTTACCATTTTTTGAAATACTGAAGTCAGTCGAAGTCTTTCAATAGGGTCCGGCTCAACAGAAAGCCTTCGAAGAGTTAAAACAATACCTGATAGACTTGACAACTCTAACTCCACCTTCAATAGGAACTCCGTTACTCCTGTACATGGCTGCCTCCCATTCTACAGTCAGTGCGGCACTTGTACAGGAGAAGCAAGATGGCCAAGTAAAAAGACAAGCACCAGTATACTTTGTCTCCGAAGTACTCAGTTTATCAAAGAAAAATTACATAGAATTGGAGAAGGTATTTTATGCCATGTTGATGGCCTCCAGAAAGCTTCGACATAACTTTCAAGCATATCATATAATGTCCCTTCATCACAACCTCTGAATGATATAATGAGAAATAGAGAAGCTACATGAAGAATTGGAAAATGGGCTGCCAAGCTTAATGAATTCACCATTGCTTATATACATAGATCCTCAATTCAATCTCAGGCGTTAGCAGATTTCATTACTGATTGGACGCCAGGGGCTCAAGGAGAAGAAGCAACAAAAGATGCTGAAGCCTGGACGGTATTCTATGACGGTTCATGGGGAAGCTTCGACGCAGGAGCGGCTGCTGTTCTAGTAGCGCCCTCTAAAGTCGGGACATGCTATGCAGTAAAGCTGGACTTTAGTTGTACAAATAATATTGCCGAATACGAAGCTCTTCTGTTAGGGCTTCGGAAGCTAAAAGCAAAGGGAATAAGAAGGGCAATACTCAAAACTGATTCTCAAGTCATTTCTGTACATGTAGACAAAAGTAGCAAGGCAAGGGATCCGAAGCTTGAAAAATATTTGGATGCAGTCTGAAAATTGGAAGCTTCTTTTGAAGGATTTTCTGTAAAAAAATATTCCAAGGAGGGAAAATGAGCATGCAGATTTACTAGCTAAGTCAGCGGCACAGGGGCTCCCTTTACCTTCAGAAGTGTTCTTTGAGACAATAAAGGCACCTTCAGTCAAACTTATGGAGAGGGCGGTGCTTGCAATATCACCTGTACATAGTGAAGATTGGAGGACTAAAATTATATCTTTCCTCCAAGGCAACTGTCTTTCGGATGACAAAGTTTATAATAAAAGAATGGAAGCAAGAACAAGACCATATGTGATCATAGAAGGGGAGTTATATAAATATGGAGTCTGCTCTCCATTACACAAGTGTTTATCCAAAACCAAAGGTCAAGAATTGATGAAGGAAATACATGCAGGATTATGTGGGTCTCATATTGGGTCTAGGCCTTTGCTAGGGAAGGTTTTCAGACAAGGATTTTACTGGCCAAAGGCAGCTTTAGATGCAGCAGACTTTGTTCAAAAATGTGAAAACTATCAAAGATGTGCAAAAGACCAGAAACAACCTTCATCCTTAACTCAGCTAATACACCCAACTTGGTCACTGCAAAGGTGGGGTCTGGATTTGTTAGGTCCACTTCCACCAGCTCAAGGAAATTTGAAATATGTCATCGTAGCAGTGGAATATTTCTCTAAGTGGATCAAAGCAAAGCCCTTAGCCATAATAACTTCGGCCATAGTACAGAAATTCTTTTGGCAAAATATTGTTTGTCGCTTCGGTGTGCCGAAGGCAATATCCGTTGACAATGGATCTCAATTTGATGCTGAAACGTTCAAAGATTTTTGTGACTGAATTGGTACAAAAATTCATTTTGCATCAGTAATGTAACACCCCATGTGTTACCCAAGGCCCTGGCTCAATACATGCACCTATAGCTTATTTTCACATGTGTTTAGATGGGAAGAAGGGACACCAAAACTTTAGAAGCCATGGCTTAACTAAGTGACGGTCATGATGGGATGGATACCCTAGCTTTTCATGTATCTTCACCTTTGAAAAAGGTTCTAAAACCCTAGTTCCCCCTCTTGAGACATTAAACCCCCCAAGCATTGGATTAGTGAGAAGGGGAAGCAAATGACCATTTCATGACTTGAACCCTATACCAAAGTGGAAGTACACTTATATACCTACAAGAAATAGGAAGGGAAATATTACAAAAAGGTACTACAAAAACCCCAAATCAAGCCCCCAAGTGGAGAGAACCCTAGAGCAATCCAATTCTTCTCTAAGTCAAAAATCAGCCCACTCCCAAAGATTGGAGATGTTCATTAAGTTGCTGGTGCCAAATTCTTAAGGTCCAAATAACAAAAAGGAACCAAACTACCAAAGGCACACTCCTGAAAAGTTTGAACCCAAACTTGGACTGTTTGACACGGTTTGACATGAATTTTGTCTCGGGTTGAACAGTGCAGACAGACATGACTTAGCGCCACCAAATCTCCCAAACCAGACCCGATCTCCCCTTGGAACTCAAATGAACTAGGTAGCTCTAGGTGCAGGGAAGAAATCTTACACAAGTCTTATGGCAAGATTTGCACGTTTGGCTGCTCAGCAGGCGCAAGAACTTGGGCAGAATGAAACGGCCACGTGTTCGACGCGCCCTGGTAACACCAGAGCATGCCCCGACGCTTGGCCCCGCGCGTGCCACGCCACACAGCGCCAACCCCACGCCTGTGACTATAAAGCCAAGCCCGGCCTTGACCGTACACCCCCGCTCGCTCCCAACCCTGTCCGAGCACAAGTTCACCGGCGTTCGCCCTGCGCACGACGTGCCAGCAGCCGCCGAGCCCCGGCCACCATGGACCGGCCACTCCAGCCCTCCTCCACCTCGTTTGACCCCTCGGCTAGCCTCCCCAGAACTTCGTGAAGCTCCCCGAGCCCGCAGATCGAACACCACCTCACCAAAGGTGCCAGATTGACGTCGCCGGACTTCAACCGGTCGCCGTCGCTCGTAGACCAGGTTGCACAGTAATCCACTCGTGGATTCATTGCGCCTAGAGCATCCTTAACCTCTAGTGAAGCTCCCCATGAGGTTTGATTGAACTCTACCACCGTGAGCAGGCCGGAGCACACGCCACCGACGAGCCCGACTGCCTACGCACGCGGCCAGCCCTACTCCGACCATCCCCCCGGCGATCCTGAGAGCACATAGAGGGGGGGTGAATAGGTGATCCTATAAAAGCTTGAAACTTAAAGCCACAAACTTGATTAGGAGTTAGCACAATGAAATCAAGTGGCTAAGGAGAGCTCTTGTGAAGCACAATAGACACAGTGAGAACAAGCACAAGAGACACAAGGATTTATCCCGTGGTTCGGCCAAGTACAACACTTGCCTACTCCACGTTGTGGCGTCCCAATGGACGAGAGTTGCACTCAACTCCTCTTAAGTGATCCAATGATCAACTTGAATACCATGGTGTTCTTCTTTTCTTTACTCTTTCCCGTTTGCGAGGAATCTCCACAACTTGGAGTCTCTCGCCCTTACAATGAGGATCAAAGTGAAAGCAATAGAGTAAGGGAGGGAAGCAACACACACAAATCCACAGCAATACGCACACACACGGCCAAGACTCGAGCTCAAATGAATATCACAAGGTTCTCACTAGAACGGAGCTCAAATCACTAAGAATATCAAACGAGTGCGCAAAGATGGAGTGTGAATGATCAAGAATGCTCAAAGTATGCTTGGTGTACTCCTCCATGCGCCTATGGGTCCCTTTTATAGCCCCAAGGCAGCTAGGAGCCGTTGAGAGCAATCCAGGAAGGCAATTCTTTCCTTCTGTCGGTTGGTGCACCAGAAAGTTCGGTGCACCACCAGACACTGTCCGGTGCTGATTTCTTTCCTATTTTGGCGCAGCTGACTGTTGGAGATTTGGAGCCGTTGGCGCACCGGACACTATCCGGTGCACACCGGACAGTCCGGTGCCCCCATCTGATCGTTGGCTCGGCCACGCGTCTCGCGTGGATTGCGCGACCGACCGTTGGCTCACCGGACAGTCCGGTGAATTATAGCCGTACGCTGTTGACTTGATTCCCGAGAGCGGCGACTTCGCCGCAGCCGACTCACTGGACAGTCCGGTGCAACACCGGACAGCCCGGTGATTTATAGCCGTACGTCACCGTCGAGACCCGAGAGCAGCCAGTTGACCAGACGCCAGCCTGGCGCATCGGACACTGTCCGGTGCACCACCGGACAGTCCGGTGTACCCAGACTGAGCAGAGTCTTGGCTGCTCGAGCCACGTCTTTTCCAATTGTATTTTCTCTGATTCTAGCACTTAGACAAATATGTTAGTACACAAAAACCAATGTACTAAGTCTAGAATCATACTTTGTGTTGATTTTCACTTCATCCACCATTTGGCATAGTTTCACACTTAAATCATTTGTGTTGGCACTTGATCACCAAAATACTTAGAAATGGCCCAAGGGCACATTTCCCTTTCAATCTCCCCCTTTTTGGTGACTTATGCCAACACAACAAAAAGCAACTAAAAGAAATGCAACATCAATGCAAATAAGAACACAAATTTGTTTTGATTCAAATTTGGCATATTTGGATCATTCTTTGCCACCACTTGGTTTGTTTTTGGAAATCAAACTCAATTTCCTATCTCTAAGTCAAAGTCACTTGTTGAGGCATAGAGAGAGGTATTCCAAGAGAAATTGATCAAAGATTCAAAAACTCCCCCTTTTTCCCACAATCAACCATTCTCCCCATAAGAGACCAACTTTTGACAATAAGAGACAATAATAGTATTTTGTCAAACCAAAAGCTTTAATTCTATTATTTTCAAAATTCTCAAGTGGTAGCTGATCCATTTCTTGCTTTGGCCTTATTTTCTCCCCCTTTGGCATCAAGCACCAAAACAGAATCAATCTTGGCCCTTAAACCCCATTGCCTCACCAAAATCTTCAAATAAGAGTAAGAAGGCAATAAGGGTATTGAGATGAACTTGGAGTAAGTTACCCTCTAATCAGAGTGCAGTGGAAGTCTTGCATGGTCCAAGTTCACCTTTCCCTTTCAATCCATCTTTGAGACTAAATCAAGCAAGCTAAAACACATGGTTAGTCTCAAAGGGTCAAGTTGTAGCACATCTCCCCCTAAATATGTGCATCACTCGCAAATGGACTTGTGAGGTCCGGGGAGTGCTTATACAACTTGAGCACCATAAACAAACAAAAAAAAGCATAAGGAACATGATCAAGGCATAAACACATGTATGCTATAAATCAATCCAAGTTCCGCGAATCTAAGACATTTAGCTCACTACGCAGCCTGCAAAAGGTCTTCTCATCTAAAGGCTTGGTAAAGATATCGGCTAGCTGGTTCTCTGTGCTAACATAAAACACTTCGATATCTCCCTTTTGCTGGTGGTCTCTCAAAAAGTGATGCCGGATGTCTATGTGCTTTGTGCGGCTGTGCTCAACAGGATTATCTGCCATGCGGATTGCACTCTCATTATCACATAGGAGTGGGACTTCGCTCAGATTGTAGCTAAAGTCCCTGAGAGTTTGCCTCATCGAAAGTAGTTGCGCGCAACACTGTCCTGCGGCAACATACTCGGCCTCAGCGGTGGATAGGGCAACGGAAGTTTGTTTCTTAGAACTCCAGGACACCAGGGACCTTCCTAGGAATTGGCACGTCCCTGATGTACTCTTCCTATCGACCTTACATCCAGCATAATCGGAGTCTGAATATCCAATTAAGTCAAAGGTAGACCCCTTTGGATACCAGATCCCGAAGTAAGGCGTAGTGACTAAATATCTAAGAATTCGCTTAACGGCCACAAGGTGACACTCCCTTGGGTCAGATTGAAATCTAGCACACATGCATACGCTAAGAATAATATCCGGTCTACTAGCACATAAATAAATTAAAGACCCTATCATAGACCGGTATGCCTTTTGATCAACGGACTTACCTCCTTTGTTGAGGTCGACATGTCCGTCAGTTCCCATTGGAGTCTTTGCGGGCTTGGCATCCTTCATCCCAAACCGCTTTAGCAAGTCCTGCGTATACTTCGTTTGAGAGATGAAGGTGTCGTCCTTGAGTTGCTTCACTTGGAACCCAAGGAAGTAGTTCAACTCGCCCATCATCGACATTTCAAATTTCTGAGTCATTACCCTGCTAAACTCTTCACAAGACTTTTGGTTAGTAGAACCAAATATTATGTCATCGACATAAATTTGGCACACAAATAGATCACCGTCACGAGTCTTAGTGAAAAGAGTTGGATCGGCTTTCCCAACCTTGAAAGCATTAGCGATTAAAAAGTCTCTAAGGCATTCATACCATGCTCTTGGGGCTTGCTTAAGTCCATAGAGCGCCTTAGAGAGCTTACACACGTGGTCGGGGTACCGTTCATCCTCAAAGCCAGGGGGTTGCTCCACGTACACCTCCTCCTTGATTGGCCTGTTGAGGAAAGCGCTCTTCACATCCATTTGGTACAACCTGAAAGAATGGTGAGCGGCATAGGCTAACAAAATACGAATTGACTCTAGCCTAGCCACAGGAGCGAAAGTCTCCTCAAAGTCCAAACCTGCGACTTGGGCATAACCTTTTGCCACAAGTCGAGCCTTGTTCCTTGTCACCACCCTGTGCTTGTCCTGTTTGTTGCGGAACACCCACTTGGTTTCCAAAACATTTTTCTTGGAATGCGGCACCAGTGTCCAAACTTCATTTCGCTTGAAGTTGTTGAGCTCTTCCTGCATGGCCAACACCCAGTCCGGATCTAGCAAGGCCTCTTCTACCCTGAAAGGCTCAATAGAAGAGACAAAATAGTAATGCTCATAGAAATTAGCTAATCTAGAGCGAGTGGTTACTCCCTTGCTAATGTCACACAAAATTTGGTCGACGGGATGGTTCCTTTGAATCATTGCTGGAACTTGAGTTGGAGGGGCCTGTGGTGCTTCTTGCTCTTCAACTTGGACATCATGTGCTCCCCCTTGATCACACGCCTCCTCTTGAGGTACCTGTTCATCATCTTGAGTTGGGGGGTGCACTGTCGTTGAGGAAGAAGGTTGATCTTGCTCCTCGTGTTCCTGTGGTCACACGTCTCCAATCGCCATGGTACGAATTGCGTCCGTTGGAACATCATCCTCATCTACATCATCAAGATCAACTTGCTCTCTCGAAGAGCCATTAGTCTCATCAAATACAACATCGCTAGATACTTCAACCAAACCCGATGATTTGTTGAAGACTCTATACGCCTTTGTATTTGAGTCATAACCTAACAAAAACCCTTCTACAGCTTTGGGAGCAAATTTTGAATTTCTACCTTTCTTCACCAGAATGTAGCATTTACTCCCAAAAACTCGCAAATTTTGAATTTCTACCTTTCTTCGCCATGTCTATAAGCGTCCTATTCTTCCTCTCTACCACACCATTTTGTCGTGGTGTGTAGGGAGCGGAGAACTCGTGCTTGATCCCTTCCTCCTCAAGAAACTCCTCCACCTGCAGGTTCTTAAACTCGGACCCATTGTCGCTCCTTATCTTCTTCACCTTGAGCTCAAATTCATTTTGAGCTCTCCTTAGGAAGCGCTTGAGGGTCCCTTGGGTTTCAGATTTATCCTGCAAAAAGAATACCCAAGTGAAACAGGAAAAATCATCAACAATAACAAGACCATACTTACTTCCCCCGATGCTGAGGTAGGCGACGGGTCCGAAGAGGTCCATATGCAATAGCTTCAGAGGTCTTGATGTAGTCGTCACATTCTTAATGTGATGAGCACTTCCCACTTGTTTACCTGCTTGACAAGCTGCACAAGGTCTATCTTTTTCGAAAGTTACATTTGTTAGACCTAACACATGTTCTCCCTTTAGAAGCTTGTGAAGGTTCTTCATCCCCACATGTGCTAGACGGCGATGCCACAGACAGCCCATGCTAGTCTTAGTGATTAAACATGCATCTAGACCGGCCTCCTCCTTCGAAAAATCAACTAAATAGAGTTTGCCGTCTAGTGCACCCTTAAAATCTAATGAACCATCACTCCTTCTAAAGATAGACACATCTACATTTGTGAATAAGCAATTGTATCCCATATTACATAATTGACTAACCGATAGAAGATTATAACCTAGCGACTCTACTAAAAATACATTGGAGATAGAGTGCTCATTTGAGATGGCTATCTTGCCTAAGCCTTTAACCTTGCCTTGATTCCCGTCATCGAATATGATTGAATCTTGGGAATCTTTGTTCTTGACGTAGGAGGTGAACATCTTCTTCCCCCCCCCCCCCCCCCGTCATGTGGTTTGTGCATCCGCTGTCGATAATCTAGCTTGATCCCCCAGATGCATAAACCTGCGAGGCAAATTAGGCTTGGGTCTTAGGTACCCAACTCTTGTTGGGTCCTACAAGGTTAGTTACAATAGCCTTAGGGACCCAAATTCAAGTCTTATCTCCCTTGCATTTTGCCCCTAATTTCCTAGCAATCACTTTCTTATCCTTTCTACAAATTGCAAAGGAAGCATTGCAAGCATGGTAAATTGTAGAGTGTTCATTACTTACATTCCTAGGTACATGAACAACATTTCTTCTAGGCATATGATTGTTGGGGACTTGTTCTTTAATGCTATGAATTAAGAACAAGGCAACACGGACATCGTTAAACGTTAAAGCCCTTCGTCCTCCGAAACATTATTTCCCTTAGGATATAATGAGTTTCGGACGAAGGTTATAAAGGATGTACCTTCGTCAGTATAACAAGTAATGAAAAAGGGGATTCATATAAAGTATGAGAAATGACATAAATACTTAAATATCATCATAAGCTCATATCTATTTTTATTATTATAAAGATGACAACAAATTACAGATGTACCTTCAATTTGAAGGAAAGCAAAAGTACAAGCGTGACGCAAAAGTGAATGCCCAGTCAGCGTGAACAGTACGGGAGTACTGTTCACCTATTTATAGGCATGGGTCGCAGCCCATGTAAAATTACATCCAGGTCCTTTGCTTTTGATAATAACTCTATAGTAATCCATCGAGGTCTAGATAGTCTTTTCCTCTTTAAGTCGGTTCCCTCTTTTCTACCATCATGCCGAAGCTTCCTTGCGCACAGCTTCGGCTCTGTTCCGTCCTTCGTTCTCTTTATGTTTCTTCATACAGCAATTTTGACTTATCCGAAGGGTTCATGTCCAAAGGTACCTGTTCATGTATTCTACTCCAAAAACATTGTTAAATCTTGTTTTTGAGGACCTTCGAAAGCCAAAGGCCCCCAACAGTAGCCCCTCGCAATATTAATTTGTTAAGATAATAAATTCAAATTGCGATATGGACGAAGGCCCTAAGCCGAAGGTCCGAAAAAACACCTTCCCTTGGCTAGAATAGCAACAACCACTGACAAGCGAGCCCTCCAGCGCACAATACACCAGGCGTATAAATAAGAGCGCACCACTAGCTCATTTGGCACGCTTTCTTGCCATCTGCCTTGCCTGCTCAAACAGCTCTTTGCTTAGACACACTTGACCAGATTTTTTAAATTTTAAAGCTTCGGCTTTGAGAGCACTTTTCTCAGCTCTTTCGAAGATGTCTGAGGACAAGAAGGCTACCGCTGAAACGAAGCTGAGCCTTTCTGAAGAGATGAATCTTGGCTTTATTGAATCGATAGCGAGGACAAATGCGGAAAAGATTGCTAGGGAGACTCTGGAAGGTTTGTCTGAAGATACCAGTGACAGTGACAACTATGATGTGGAGAGCGGCGGGGAAGACTCCGAAGATCAACCCTAGAGACCAAGCCATGCAGTTTTTGGAAAATCAATTATTAAACAAAGCCATCTTGACAACATGAGGGGGAAATACTTTCGGGATATGTCTGTTGTGAGGGCTGACGATAGAGAAAAAACTTGTCCTACCCCAGAGGAGAATGAAGTCGTGATCTTTTGGAGCTTTTTGAAGGCTGGGCTTCGGCTTCCTCTTAGCAGCTTCGTAGTCGAGGTTTTGAAGATATTTCAGATCTACCTTCACCAGATTACCCCCGAAGCTATTGTAAGAATGGGAATCTTCGTGTGGGCTTTAAGGAGTCAAGGCTTGGAACCAAATGCAAAAAGTTTCTGTAGCATGCATGAATTGTTATACGAGACAAAGCCCTGGGGTAAGGAACAGTATCATAATAATTTTGGTTGCTATAGTTTCATTGCTCGTTCTGGCTCAAGCTCGCCAGTACCGACTTTTCGGAAGAGATGGCCCGGAGACTGGACAAAAGAGTGGTTTTATGTAAAGAATAATTTAAAGGAACGAGAAGACATCAAAGATATAATCATGCGCCCTATCTGGCAACGCTTCGGGCTCCGTAAACCGAAGGTAGAAATTGGCGAAGCGGCCGAAGAATGCCGCAAGGCTTTCGGTTTAGTATGCTATTTCATTGGGACAAGGGATTTAGTTCAAGAGCACGTGGCCTACAAGATATGGCCGCTGCTAGCCGACTGGGAGATGCCAAAAGAGTCCATCAGCAATCCCCATGAAGGTGGTCTAGTTCGGCTGAAATATACCTTCAGATCCAGAGACCAGTTTATCGAGCCAGACGACGACTGGCTGAAAAGCATCGAAGCTACAAGTGATGATCTGCTTGGGCTGTATTCTAGAGCAGAAGACAACGCATTATCTGTGGCCTTCGGGAACCGTCAAAAGAAGAGATTGAATAGAGTTTTTGATACCATCAGGTTCATGTATCCCGACTACCGTTACCCACCTCGGGGACAAAAAAGGAAAAATGAAGATTCCGGGAAAGATGATGTTCCTGCGCCGAAGAGGAAAAGAGTGAAAGTCCTTGCTCATCGACCATGCTATATTGAACCGGCCGAAGTGCCTGATTTTGGCGGTGAGACCTCTTCGGCTACTGAAGTCAAAAAACCTATACCTGCGCAGAAAGCTGAAGAGCTGTCTGCAACACCGAAAGCTGAAAGAACTGAAGAGTCGAAAGCTGAAGGGACAAAAATACCAGAGATTTTAAGCCCTTCGGCAGAAGTTGGAGTGCCACAAGTTCCGAAGGGTCCAGCTGTGACCCCCAAAAGTAAAAGGATGGTTAATGTTTTGGATGTACTGGAGACAATAAAGTCTTCAAGCTCTACACCGAAAAAAGTTGCCAAAGCTCAAAAAGCACAAATTGAAACAACAGCCTCTGGAGGCGAAACTACAAAGCACGAGGCTGAAATCAAAACTAGACCTTCAGAGTCTGCCTAAAGAAAAATCCTTGGAAACCGAAGGAGAAAGTAGAAAGGAGACTTTAAAACAAATTCTGTCGGAAAAAACTCTTTCTTCAATTCCCGAAGCATTCTCCAAATTGCCTGATTATATTGTGCGACATGCTTTGGGTAAAATACTATCTGAAGAAGAAAAACGAGAAGCCCATCATTATGCCTAGAGATTAAAATATCCGAAAGGGGCGTTGATATTCAATGGTAGCGGAGAAGAGGAGTTCTTGTATTGTCTCCCAGATAGCAAGGAGATCTCTGTCTGCCAGGAGATGGCAAGAAGCTTCAGATTCCCCACCTTGGAAGATGGTCTTTCAGTTTTGTCAAAAGTTGAATTGGCCGACAGCTTAGCATATAACAGCTTAAAGGTGAGAAACTAAACTTTTTGCGTGGTTAAAAATTTGTGTGTTTATTTCTTAAATATCACATTCCTTTTGCAGGGCCTTATTCTTAGCAACGCCCTAAGAGCACAGAAAAACGCTGATGATGAGGGATATACCATGGCATTGAATAACCTTCGTTCCGAGGTGATTGAGCTAAGGAACGAAGGTCTTGAGAAAGACAAAATTTTACATTCACTGCTTAACAAAATAAAAGAGGACGAGGCTGCTTCCAAGGCTCAAGCTGAAGCCCAGAAGTGCAAAATTGAAAATCTTTAGAAACAGCTGGCTGAGGCGAACCTAAGGTGTGTAACTGCTGAAGCTAACCTTGAAGTGAGCGACTACTGGAAGAATCATTAGGAGAAAACAATTGTAGAGCTTCGGTCTTCAAAAGAAAAATGTTATGAAAAATCCATGAAATGTGTGGAAACAATTAAGAGTAGCTTCACCAGCGCCGGCGCATTTTTGAATGAAAGCAACTTCATACTGGGAGATCCCGAAGGTCCAATCGACTGGATCAACGGCGAGGCCGAGGCTTTTGAAGAAATTTTGAGTGGCCGTGGGGACATATGCGCCTTCTCGGGTGCTAGGGGGATGGCCACTATTTTGGAGAGAAGAGGCTGCGATCATGTGATATCCTTGGCGCAAACCGAGGCCGCCTTAACTACTGAAGATGTAAAAGACCCCTCGGCCAAAGCAAGCTTGGTTGGTGGAAAATTTTTCACCGACATCTGGGAAAATGGCGGTTGGGAGATGGCTCAAGAAATCATAAGGAGAAGTGAAAAAGGTATTCACGATGCCAGAAAAGTGGCAGAGGCCGATGAGAAAAGTGCGGATCTCGAGAGGCGAATAGGTATTGACTACTAACTTTTTGACTTTATGTTGTAATTTTATGACTTCGGACTTATTTACACTTTGCAATACAGCCTTACAAAGTCCTCCCCCAGAGCCCACCGAGCCATTGGCGGACCCCAAAGCAAAGAGGGATGATGAGATTAGAAAAATGGCCGAAGCTATTATGGATAAAGTTGTTGATCAACTACTAAACGAAGATGCAGAAGTAGTTTTACGAGAAGATTAGCTATTATTTTAAAGCCATCTGGAGTGTAATATTTGCTGGACAATATGTATAATATATTGTAATTTTGAATGTAATATATAAGCTGTTTATGATTCAACTCTTTACGATGCATGAAACTTTAAATACATACCGTTTTTGAGCCTTCGGCAAAAAAACACCTTCCCTTCTTTTCATGCTTCGTAAAGAATATCCATATTCCGTAAAAATATTACGGTTTTCGAAAAACATCTATGCCTTGTGAACAATAAATCTCATTTTCATATCAAAGTGACGAAGCTGTATTTCTTAAAAACCTATTTTGTGCCTTGGCACTTCTTCGAAACGATCTCCGAAGCTCAATAATGTAGGTCAACATTGTGTACCTTTCCAAAGATCCATATTGCACCTCCTTCTTGTGTTATTGATGCAATATGATGTATGATGCTATGCTATGCATGTGATGTAATGATGTAATGATATGCAAAGTGAAATTCGCGCTGAAGGCCTACACACATTCCCAAGTGGAACACACAATCTTTTGGTCATTTTTCGGTAAATCAGCGTTGACTTTTCACTGTAAGCCTCCCTTAGGAGCTTCATCGCCTTCTATTTCGGCGGTATCAGCGTTTATTTTTCGCTGTAAGCCTCCCTTGGGAGCTTCTTCGCCTTCTATTTCGACGGTATCAGCGTTTTTCGCTGTAAGCTCTGCATTCCCTTTGGAACGACTTTTGAGCAGAAAACTTACTCGGCGTTCCCTTTAGAACGACTTTTGTTGCTTCGATAATAATTTGTAATGCATTCCTTCATCAAAACCTTTAGAACTTCGTCAATGTTTGAAGAAGATATATTCATCATGATAATGACAAAGCTATTACAGGAAATTGAAAACAACAAAAGAAATGAATTTTCAATACTTGTTCTTTATTGAAAAGGTGAATGATGACAAATGTAAAGGCTGTTTCTGAGGTAGGATATATCTTAGTAGATGTGCTTTGATTCAAACACAGTACTATTGACTGTGCGAGCTTCGGACTGCTCCCTGAAGTCTCTCTGCTGGTGACTGTGCTGGCTCCCTTCTGGCTGCTGGCCTTGGGGATAAGCGGGTTGCATTGGTGGTGGAGGTGGGGGTTGTTGCCAAGATGCCTGAGGTTGGCTTGCTGAAGCAACAAAAGCTGCAGGATGGTTGCCACATATTCTGGAATGTATGGTGAGTGGTACGAAGCAGTATGCATAACTTGCTTCGGCTGACTCTGTTGGGCTACAGCTTCTGCTATCTCTTTCTGTTTTTGAATGGTGACATGGCACATCCTAGTGGTATGGCCCTTGTCCTCTCCACAGAATAGGCAGTAAATTTTCCTGGGCTGATTCCCAAACCTTCCTCCGAAGCCCCTAGCGCCTCTGCCCCTTGGAGCTGGGGGCCGAGGATAGCTCTGTTGCTGCCCCGAAGCTTGAGAGGAATGCTGCGGCCCTTGTTGCTGGCTTCCCCTATCGTCATTCTGAGTAGAATGGATAGACCTAACGTGCCTAGGGTGGATTCTCCCTCCAAAGCCCCTAGTCATTTCGAAGAACCTATAAGCTTCCTCCCTCCTTTGCCGAAAGTCATTATCTGCTCTGATATATTCGTCCATCTTCTGAAGCAGCTTCTCTAGGGTCTGAGGGGGTTTCCTGGCGAAGTATTGGGCTATAGGTCCTGGCCGAAGCCCCTTAATCATGGCCTCAATAACAATCTCATTAGGCACCGTTGGTGCCTATGCCCTTAGTCGTAAAAACCTTCGGACATACGCCTGAAGGTATTCTTCGTGATCCTGAGTGCACTGGAACAAAGCTTGAGCAGTGACCGGTTTTGTCTGAAACCCTTGAAAGCTAGTAATAAGCATATCCTTCAGCTTTTGCCATGATGTGATTGTTCCTGGCCGAAGAGAAGAGTACAAGGTCTGGGCAACATTTTTGACTGCCATGACGAATGATTTCGCCATGACTGCAGTGTTGCCACCATATGAAGATATGGTTGCTTCGTAGCTCATCAGAAATTGCTTCGGGTCTGAGTGTCCGTCATACATTGGGAGCTGGGGTGGTTTGTAAGATGGGGGCCAAGGTGTAGCCTGCAGTTCAGCTGACAGAGGAGAAGCATCGTCAAAAGCAAAATTTTCATGATGGAAATCATCATACCAGTCATCCTCGTTAAAAAGCCCTCTTGGTGAAGCTCTCTGTACTGGGGCCTCCAGTTCTGTTCATCTTGCGTGAGATGACGAACCTCTTCAGAGGCTTCGTCTATCTGCCTTTGCAGGTCAGCTAACCGAGCCATCTTTTCTTTCTTCCTTTGCACTTGTTGATGCAACATCTCCATATTCCTGATTTCTTGGTCCAAATCGTCCTCCTGAAGCGTTGGACTGGTGGCCTTCCTCTTCTGGCTTCGGGCTTCCCGAAGGGAAAGAGTCTCCTGGTTCGGGTCTAGTGGCTGCAGAGTAGCAGCCCCTGTTGCTGAAGCTTTCTTTGGCGGCATGACAAAGGTCGATGTTTGCCAAATGGTGGTCAAAAAGGGTTCACCGGAGGTGGGAGCCAATGTTGGGGACTTGTTCTTTAATGCTATGAATTAAGAACAAGGCAACACGGAAATCGTTAAACGTTAAAGCCCTTCGTCCTCCGAAACATTATTTCCCTTAGGATATAATGAGTTTCGGACGAAGGTTATGAAGGATGTACCTTCGTCAGTATAACAAGTAATGAAAAAGGGGATTCATATAAAGTATGAGAAATGACATAAATACTTAAATATCATCATAAGCTCATATCTATTTTTATTATTATAAAGATGACAACAAATTACAGATGTACCTTCGATTTGAAGGAAAGCAAAAGTACAAGCGTGAAGAAAAGGTGAATGCCCAGTCAGCGTGAACAGTATGGGAGTACTGTTCACCTATTTATAGGCATGGGTCGCAGCCCATGTAAAATTACATCCAGATCCTTTGCTTTTGATAATAACTCTATAGTAATCCATCGAGGTCTAGATAGTCTTTTCCTCTTTAAGTCAGTTCCCTCTTTTCTACCATCATGCCGAAGCTTCCTTGCGCACAGCTTCGGCTCTGTTCCGTCCTTCGTTCTCTTTATGTTTCTTCATACAACAATTTTGACTTATCCGAAGGGTTCATGTCCGAAGGTACCTGTTCATGTATTATACTCCAAAAACATTGTTAAATCTTGTTTTTGAGGACCTTCGAAAGCCGAAGGCCCCCAACAATGATGAATAACATTTTTCCTAGCCAAATATCTACCATGCATAATAGAAGAACTTGAAGCAATCATGGTATGTGAATCAAAAGCATTATAACTTCTATCATAATGAACATTCCTAGAATATCTCCTATCATGATACATGAAAGCATGGTTCTTTTTAGCACTATTAGTCATTGGAGCCTTCCCTTTCTCCTTGGCGGAGATGGGAGCCTTATGACTTGTTAAGTTCTTGGCTTCCTTCTTAAAGCCAAGCCCATCTTTAATTGAGGGGTGTCTACCAATAGTGTAGGCATCCCTTGCAAATTTTAGTTTATCCAAATCATTTTTGCTAGTCTTAAGTTGGGCATTAAGACTAGCCACTTCATCATTTAATTTTGCAATAGAAGTAAGGTGCTCAACACATGCATCAACATTAAAGTCTTTACACCTATTGCAAATTACTACATGTTCTACACAACAGGTTGATTTATTAGCTATTTCTAACTTAGCCTTCAAGTCATCATTGATACTCCTTAAGCTAGAAATAGATTCATGGCACGTAGATAATTCACATGAAAGCATTTCATTTCTTCTAACTTCTAAAGCAAGAGAATTTTGCGCACTTACAAATTTATCATGCTCTTCATACAAAAGATCTTCTTGTTTTTCTAAAAGTCTATTCTTCTCATTCAAGGCATCAATCAATTCATTGATCTTATCAATTTTGGTTCTATCTAATCCTTTGAATAAACATGCATAGTCTATTTCATCATCACTAAATTCATCATCACTTGAAGAAGCGTAAGTACTAGTATTGCGAGTGCTTACCTTCTTCTCTTTTGCCATGAGACAGGTGTGATGCTCGTTGGGGAAGAGGGATGATTTGTTGAAGGCGGTGGCGGCGAGTCCTTCGTCGTCGGAGTCGGACGAAGAACAATCCGAGTCCCACTCTTTGCCAAGGTGTGCCTCGCCTTTAGCCTTCTTGTAAGTCTTCTTCTTTTCCCTCTTCTTTTCTTGATCCTGGTCACTATCATTATCGGGACAATTAGCAATAAAGAGACCAACTTTACCGCACTTGAAGCAGGAGCGCTTTCCCTTCGTCTTGTTCTTTTTGGGATGCTCCTTGCGACCCTTTAGCGCCATCTTGAAGCGCTTGATGATGAGGGCCATTTCTTCCTCGTTGAGCCCCGCCGCCTAAACTTGCGCCACCTTGCTAGGTAGCGCCTCCCTGCTACTTGTTGCTTTGAGAGCAACGGTTTGAGGCTCATGGATTGGGCCATTCAACGCCTCATCAACGTATCTCGCCTCCTTGATCATCATTCGCCTGTTTATGAACTTCCCAAGTATTTCCTCGAGCGACATCTTGGTGTACCTAGGATTTTCACAAATAGAATTTACAAGATGTGGATCAAGGACAGTGAAAGACCTTAGCATTAGGCGGACGACGTCGTGGTCCGTCCATCTCGTGCTTCCATAGCTCCTTATTTTGTTGACCAGGGTCTTGAGCCTGCTATATGTTTGGGTTGGCTCCTCCCCCCTGATCATTGCGAACCTCCCAAGTTCGCCCTCCACCAACTCCATCTTGGTGAGCATGGTGACGTCATTTCCCTCATGAGAGATCCTGAGGGTGTCCCAAATCTGCTTGGCGTTATCCAAGCTGCTCACCTTATGGTACTCTTCCCTGCACAAGGATGCTAAAAGAACAGTGGTAGCTTGTGCATTTTTGTGAATTTGTCCATTAATAAACATGGGATTATCAGAACTATCAAAATGCATTCCATTCTCTACTATCTCCCATATACTTGGATGAAGAGAGAACAAGTGACTATGCATTTTGTGACTCCAAAATCTGTAGTCCTCTCCATCAAAGTGTGGAGGATTACCAAGAGGAATGGAAAGCAAATGTGCATTTCAATTATGCGGAATACGAGAGTAATCAAAAGAAAAGTTTGAGTTAACCGTCTTCTTTTTCTCGTAGTCGTTGTCATCGTCATCCTTTTGGGAAGAAGATGACTCGTCACTGTCGTCGTAGTAGACGATCTTCTTGATACGCCTCTTCTTCTTCTCGTCCTTCTTCTTATGACTTGAGCCCGAGTTAGTGGGCTTGTCGTCTTTTGGCTCATTGATGAAGGACTCCTTCTCCTTGTCGTTGATCACAATCCCCTTTCCCTTAGGATCCATCCCTTCGGGCGATTAGTCCCTTTCTTGAAGAGAACGGCTCTGATACCAATTGAGAGCACCTAGAGGGGGGGTTGTTGGGACCATGCTTCATCGCCGAAGGTCCTGAAGGAAGGAACAGTTTCGGTTGAAGCTGTCTGTACGTAATGTCGAAGGGTGTTGCCCATGAAGCTTCGGAGTTACAAACCGATTAAAGATAGAATGACCTTTTAGTCCATAAGAGTTTGAGTCGATGTTGTAAACTTTTATGAGGGGTATGATTGTAATTGTTCACAGGCTGTGTCCTGTGTCTATAAATAGTGAACAGTATTCCTTTACTGTTCAGGCATTCCTGTAATTGCTGAGGCATCGTTCGGGAATCATTGTTTGTCAAGGCAAAGGTATAAATATACCTAAACATTGTATTCAAATATCTTAAATTCGCATAATAAGATATGTGAATGATGTCACTTATTTTTAATGTATGTATCTTTAATAATTGACTTCATATTATCTTTACAAGTTCAATTACGAAACTGAAACTTTCGTAACATTACGCTCGTGACCTTCGTCCGAAGTTCATTAAATCCTTACGGAGATAATGTTTCGGCGGACGAAGAACCTTAATATTTAACATTTTAGGTTGCCTTGTTCTTAATTCATAGCATTTGAGAACAAGTCCTCAACATTGGCGCCCACCTCCGGTCAACACACTTCCACTTTTTTGAGCTGATGGCTTCGTTCAACGATCAAGCTGGAGCTGCTTCGGCCCCGAAGCTGCTACTCCCGATAACAAGTGGTTCATGCTCAGAGCCAGCCAACAAAAAGCAGAAGAAGGAAGCACAGAGAAGGGTACAGCATGTTGGGGTGCAAGGACCCTTCATCAAGTCAAGATGGTCTCACATTCCAATTACCTTCTCCCAAGAGGATCTTCAACTCAAGGATTACCCACACAATGATGCTATGGTTATCTCTTGTGTGATCAAAGGATTTCTGGTCCATAATGTTTTGGTTGACACAGGCAGCACAGCTGATATCATATTTGCTAAAGCTTTCAGACAAATGCAAGAGCCCGAAGACAAGATCCATGATGCTGCGAATCCTCTTTGTGGCTTCGGAGGACGGCAAATTGTAGCACTTGGGAAGATTACCATGCCAGTAACCTTCGGATTTGTTAAGAACACAAGGACTGAGCAAATTGTGTTTGATATTGTTGACATGGAGTATCCTTACAATGCTATCATTGGTCGCGGTACTCTCAATGCCTTCGAAGCAATTCTTCATCCAGCTTACCTTTGCATGAAGATACCTTCGGACCAAGGGCCCATCGCTATTCATTGAAGTCAGGAAGCTGCCAGAAGGGCCGAAGGAAATTGGACAGATTCAAAAGCGATTCATAACATAGATGGAGCTGAAGCTTGTGAGCAGTACAAGTACAGAAGGGAAAAAGCTGCTTCGGCTGATCAGCCGAAACCCATGCTCTTATGTGAGGACATAGCAGAGCAGAAGGTGCTATTGGGATCTCAATTGTCCGAAGAACAGGAGAAAACCTTGATACGGTTTTTGTTCCATAATAAAGATGTTTTTGCTTGGTCAGCTAATGATCTTTCCGGAGTTAACAGGGATGTTATTGAGCACTCGCTCAATGTTGACCCATCCTTCAGACCCAGAAAGCAGAGACTTCGGAAGATGTCTGATGACAAGGCCGAAGGTGCTCGGAATGAAGTGAAAAGACTCCTCAGTGCTGGAGTTATTAGAGAGGTGAAATACCCAGAATGGTTGGCTAACACTGTTATGGTGAAGAAGGCCAATGGTAAATAGAGAATGTGTATTGATTTTACTGACCTCAATAAGGCTTGTCCGAAGGACGAGTTTCCATTGCCAAGGATAGATTCCTTAGTCGATGCAGCAGCTTCATCAGAGCTTATGAGTTTGCTGGATTGCTATTCAGGCTATCATCAAATCTGGATGAAGAAGGAGGATGAACCGAAAACCAGCTTCATAACCCCTAGCGGGACATATTGCTACCTTCGGATGCCTGAGGGGCTTAAAAATGCTAGAGGAAGCTTCAGCAGAATGACAGCGAAGGTTCTCCATTCTCAGATAGGCAGGAATGTACTAACTTATGTTGATGATATCATTGTAAAAAGCACGAAGCAAGATAACCACATTGCTGATTTGCAGGAGACCTTCGCTAATTTTAGACAGGCTGGTTTAAAGCTGAATCCAGAAAAATGTGTCTTCGGAGTAAAGAAGGGGAAATTTCTTGGTTGCCTAGTTTCAACAAAGGGAATTGAGGCTAATCCAAGTAAAATCGAAGCTATACTTCGAATGGAACTACCAAGCACAAAAAAGGGGGCTCAAAGATTGACGGGAAGGCTGGCATCTCTCAACAGATTCATATCCAGATCGGCAGAGAGAAACTTACCATTCTTCGAAGTGCTGAAGTCAGCCGAAGTCTTTCAATGGGGACCAATCCAGCAGAAAGCCTTCGAAGAGCTGAAGCAATATTTGATAGATCTAACAACATTAACTCCACCAACGCCAGGGGCTCCTTTGTTATTATATGTGGCAGCTTCGCACTCAGCGGTAAGTGCGGCACTTGTCCAGGAGAAGCTTGAAGGCCAAGTTAAGAAGCAGGCCCCAATATATTTTGTATCCGAGGTTCTTAGTTTATCAAAGAAAAATTATACAGAATTGGAGAAGGTACTGTATGCTGTTTTGATGGCCTCCAGGAAGCTTCGGCATTATTTTCAAGCTTACAACATAATTGTTCCTTCTTCACAACCTCTGAAGGATATTATGAGAAACCGAGAAGCTACTGGAAGGATTGGAAAATGGGCTGCAGAGCTCAATGAATTTTGTATTGATTATGTTCATAGATCCTCGATTCAGTCCCAGGCGTTAGCAGACTTCATTGCTGACTGGACGCCAGGGGCTCAGGAGGAAGAAACAAATAAAGATGCCGAAGCATGGACAGTGTTTTACGATGGGTCTTGGGGAACCTTCGGAGCAGGAGCGGCTGCTGTGTTGGTTTCACCTTCCAAAGTTAAAACTTCTTATGCGGCAAGACTTGATTTTAGTTGCACAAATAATATCGCTGAATATGAAGCTCTACTCTTGGGTCTTCAGAAGTTAAAGGCAATGGGAATCAGAAGGGCCATTCTTAAAACTGATTCTCAAGTTATTTCTGGTCATGTTGATAAGAGCTATAAAGCAAGAGACCCGAAACTTGAAAAGTATCTAGATACAGTCCGAAGGATTGAGGCTTCCTTCGAAGGTTTCTCTGTCAAAAATATTCCTCGTGGAGAAAATGAATACGCTGATCTATTGGCCAAGTCAGCAGCCCAAGGGCTGCCCATACCTTCGGAAATATTTTTCGAAACAATAAAAGCACCTTCGGTCGAGCTTCTTGAAAGAGCAATCCTTAATATATCCCCTGTTTATAGCGAGGATTGGAGAACTGAGATCGTCTCTTTCCTTCAGGGTAATTTTCTTTCAGACAACGAAGCTTATAACAGGAGAATAGAAGCAAGAGCTCAACCATATGTCATAATAGAAGGGGAGTTATACAAGCGTGGGGTCTGTTCCCCATTGCTGAAGTGTTTATCCAGATCCGAAGGTATAGAATTAATGAAGGAAATACATGCAGGCATGTGTGGATCTCACATTGGATCTAGGCCCTTGCTTGGGAAAGTTTTTCGCCAAGGATTTTATTGGCCAAAGGCAGCTTCGGATGCAGCGGATATAGTCCAAAAGTGTGAAGGTTGTCAGAAATGTGCAAGAGATCAAAAACAACCTTCGTCTTTAACTCAATTAATACAACCCACTTGGCCGTTGCAGAGGTGGGGCCTTGATTTGCTAGGCCCATTACCACCAGCACAGGGGAACTTAAGATATGTGGTAGTGGCAGTGGAGTATTTTTCCAAATGGATTGAGGCAAAGCCCTTAGCCACAATAACTTCATTTACTATTCAAAAGTTTTTCTGGCAGAACATTGTTTGTCGCTTTGGAGTGCCGAAGGCCATTAATGTGGACAATGGGACACAGTTTGATTCTGAAGCCTTCAGAGAATTTTGTGATCGAATTGGCACGAAGATCCATTTTGCATCAGTTCGACACCCAGAGTCAAATGGACTTGTCGAAAGAGCTAATTGGATCATAATGACAGGAATAATGAAGTCAATCTTCAACCAGCCTAGGGGAAAATGGCCTGACGAGCTAATCAAAGTGGTATGGAGCCATAATACAACCATGTCAAGGTCAACAGGTTTTACGCCCTTTAAACTATTGTTCGGTGACGAAGCAATAACCCCAGAAGAGGCCAACGCAGGATCAATAAGGGTAGTAGCTTCGGCAGAAGGCAAAGACGAAGCTGATTGCTCTGTAGAAAAAGATGCTATTGAAGGGATCAGACTTCAAGCTGTGGAAAACATCAATAAGTATCAAGCTGAAACAATAAAATGGCGTGACAGAAAAGTCAAGCTGAAGAACATTGAACTAGGACACTTGGTACTTCGAAGAGTAGCCAACCCTGAGACAGTAGGCAAATTACAGCTGAAGTGGAAAGGCCCCTTTTTGGTAGTATCTTCGTCAAGACCCGGTTCCTACAGATTAAAGGATATGGACGGCAACGACATTCCTAGATCATGGAATGCGGATGAGCTTCAACGATATTATGTTTAGCTTGATGTAATTTTTTATATTCTTTTTCGTGGCACCCTTTTCCTTTCCAAAGGGGGAGAAAGGTTTTTAATGGGGCCACAACATGTAATTTTCTTTATTTCAATTTTATGAAAGTGATATCCCCCAAAAATGTAAATGTAAATGCAAAAGGAAAAAGAAAAGGAAACAGGGAGAAGCTCAAAAGTCGTTCCTAAGGGAATGCAGAGCTTACAGCGAAAAATAAACGCTAATTCCGCTGAAAGTAAAAGGCGAAGAAGCTCCTAAGGGAGGCTTACAGCGAAAAATAAACGCTGATTCCGCTGAAAGTAAAAGGCGAAGAAGCTCCTAAGGGAGGCTTACAGAGAAAAGTCAACGCTGAAGGACTATGATTATGTATTTTGATATTCATTTGCACAATGCATCTCATCATGTCATTTGCATTCATAAACATGCATTTAGACATATATAGAATCATCATTGTACCGCATAAAAACACAGATGCTTCGGCGATGAGGAAAAACTTGAAGGAAAATTTTTATGCTTCGTTGTGTACGAAAAGAAGGGAAGGTGTTTTTCGCCTTCGGCTCAAAAGAGAAGTTTCGTCCACAGCAAAGCAGATTGTACGCAGACAGCAGAAACAAAATATATTACAAGGTATGTACAAATTTACAAAAGTTGTTCCATAACTATATTACAAAAGTTTCTCCAGAATTTTTGCAGGACAGTATATTGTAAACAATTATCAAGCTTCAGGCTAGGCTTCGTCAAACTTCAACTTTGTCAAACTTCAGCTTCGTCATCCTGCGTACATCAAACAGCAAAATAAGAAAGGTGCAAATTTCAAGGAGAAGGTAAAAGTAACAAAAATAAGTTTCTTACCGGCTTAAGATGACTTCGAGCTTCATCACCCGCCATCTTTCGCCCACCACCTACCCAGATCTGGGTCATGAATCTATTTCCAATGCTTCGGGCTAGGCTTGGGATATCTATCAGATCTGATGCTGACAAGCTGAAGTTTGGTCTGTTCACAATATTTCCATGCGTGCAGCCAGCCTTCAGAAAAGCGGTGGTCGTGCCCCGAGAAGCTACCAGAGCGCAGAAGTCGGCATGCCCACCAATAACTTCGTCAAGGGCATCAACCTCGCCTTCAATATATTCTAACGTGCTTGGCACATTATCAGCTGAAGGTGTAAATTTTGCAGAGCTGGCTCCGACAGAATGAAACACATCCTTCAGCCGTTGCACGCATCGGCTGCCGAAGCTTAGGCATTTCTCTTGAAGTTCTTTAAAGGATTTCTGCAAATTCGAATTTTTATCCATCTCAGTTTTCAGGCTTGCTTCGAGATATTTCTTTTCTTGCTCAAATTTTTCTGACTGTTGGAGCAATTCATTCTTTAAGCTGTTATTCTCAGTTTTGATTTCAGCCAAAGAACCCTCCATAGACTGAATAACAAAATCTTTCTTTTCTAATGCACCTTCGTGCTCTTTGACCATCATTTCAAGATCTTGGATGGTGAAATCCTTCTTTTTCAAATCAGCTTCGTAGTTTTCAACCTTTTCAGCCAAATTTTGGATGACGGCTTTGTTCTTCTCTTCTTCGAAATCTTGTTGCATTTTTAGAACTTTACTTAACAGTATGAAGTCGAAAAGATCTTCGTTAGAAAACGACCTAAAAGATAATAATAAAATAGCAAAAATATTTGTTACCTTGAAGTTAGCATAAAGCAAACTTCCGGTGATATGGTGCCGTTGGTAACGGCAGAGGTCCACTTCCAGCTTCGGCAAGCCTATGTTTTTGCAGAGAGTTCTAACAATTTTAGCTTCGCTGCGGTTTCAAAGGCACCTCAGCTTTCCTTCGTTAACCCCACCAAATAGTGTAGCCCCTGGCTTATATCCGCAGGCTATGGCACATCTTTTAAGCTCTGCTTTTTCAGCGTCTGTCAGCTCTTGCCCAAGTAGATCTTGAAATTCAAAATCTTCACCCTCCAAAATGTCTTCAACTTTTTTTTCCCCTTTTTAGTGCCTGTGCTCGTCGCGGCCACAGCAGATTCTTCCTCAGTCATTTTTAAGAGTATGTTATCAATAACTTCAAGTGTCTCGTCTAGGTTCAGATCTTCTGCGGCCTCAGTTTCAACTCCGGCAGCTTCGGCTGCGCCAGTTTCAGCTTCGAAGATTTCCGCTCTGGTGGTTTCGGCTGTGGCACCTTTAGCTTCGGCAGTTCCGGCAGTCTGGTCAATAGCAATTATTGATGCCGGTGTCGGTAACGGTGTCCCATGAATTACATCTGTTATTTGAATAATCCTTCGTTTTTTCGGCAGTGCAGGACCTTCTTCTGTCGAAGCTGCCTTGTCCTTCTGAAAAAACTTCGTCAGTTCTAACGCCAGCGGACTTAGCTTGACAGGCAAGGGTTCAGTCATTACCTTCATAATCTCTTCTACTTCAACAGCAGAAGGCGTCGCAGGAGTATCTTCTTCTTGAACCAACGTTCTTGATTCTGAAGATGCAGTTTTCCTCTTTCCTGCAGTGGCCACCTTCGGCTCAGGATTCAACTCTTCAGGGCTAAGTTTTTCAGAATCTCCCCTTTTCTTTTTGGTCACCTTGGCGATCTCTTCGTCAGCACCGCTGGAAATTCTTTTTCGCTTCGGGCCTCCAGCATCTCCGCCCAGGCGATCATAATCAGCATATTCAAAACCTATGGCATCAAGCACCCTGTTCAGCCTTCGCTTCGGCCGAGTGCTGAAGGCTGCTGTCATCAGCTGGTCCTCTTTTTTGGAGTAATTTCCAAGTATTTCGTTACTCATTACTTCAATTGTATCGAGCCATTCTTGGCAGGGTGTTTTAAAATATTTCTTAAACTTATACTAATATGGTAGTCGGACAAGCTCCCCTTCCTTCTTTTCTCCTTTAAGCTTCGGCATAGTCCACTCCTTCATAGTCGGAAACACTCTGAAGGCCAGAAATTCCTGCACTAGATCTCTAGTGCCAATGTGTTCTGCAATAATTTTGAATTCGGCCAGTGCGGCCCAAGTTGGACCTTCGGTTGTCATTCTACAACGGGGTCTTGTTTCTCCGAAGATCAGTTCAAGAGGGCTCTGTACTAGCTTCTCTCTGTCTTCGTCAACTTTGACATAAAACCATTCTGACTTCCAACCTGCCGGCCATTTGCTTCGGTAGCTAATCACAGGAAATTTTGTGGTCTTCCGATAGGCAAAATTGTAACAACCAAAATTTTCGTGCAACCCATCCTTTCTGGCTTTAGTCTGGTAATGCAGCTCATGTACTCGACAGAAGCTGTCGGCAAACGGCTCCACCGCCTGGCTTCGGAGAGCCCAGATATAAACGCTAAGCCTAAAGATGGCGTTGGGGGTCAACTGGTGAAAATAGATCCCAAACCTTTGCAGCACATCAGAAATCATCCTATTCAAAGGAAATCTCAACCCAACCTTTAAAAAACTCTTGAAAATAACTATTTCATCCTTTTCTGGCTTCGGGGTAGTCTCCTCTCCCCCGAATCGAAGTAGCTTCTTCTCATCTTCTCTGAAATAGCCCGCCTTCACCATCTTGGAGAAATCCGCCTTGAAAATAGTCGACTTCCCGAAGTCCAAATGACTAGGCTTGCTCGGTACTGTGATATGGTAATCATCGTCAGAACCAGCTTCCTCAATATCTCCTCGTTCTGCTTCGGCAGCAGCTTGTTCTGTTTCGGCACCAGCCTGTTCTGTTTCGGCAGTAGGGATTCTTTCCAAAGTCACCAATCCGGATCGTTGCATTGCTTCGGAGATAAAGACAGTCTCTGCACCTTCGACTTCGCCTCCCTCACGCTCAACTCTAGCAGTAGAGCACAACCTGGCCATTCAATTTTAAATTTCTTGAAAGATTTCTTGGGAACTAAATAACCTCTTCTTCTGACGAAGCTTCTCTTCTGACGAAGCAGACACTAAATTGGAGCTTCGTCTGAATCCGAGAGTCGAGCTTCGGCTATGGTTAAAAATTTTGGCAGCAAAACAGTGTAATAGCAATGAATGCTGTGGTAACTTTACACCTACCAGTCTGTTTATATAGTGTTGCAGGAAGGAAGGTGAATCGTCGGGAATTTTTACACCAGGCAAGAGGTTGCTCACACTCGCTGAACGGTGGACCGCAAAAGCCAGAATAGTGAACTCGCATGGTGGAATCGCTACGCGCTCGAAAGCTGTATCGTTTCTCGACAACGAGCTCAGGGAAGGTGTTTTTCGGACCTTCGGCTTCCTAAAGCCTGAGAGACTTTTTTCACGGATCAAGCTCGTTACGAAAAACGATCTAGCACCGCGAAGGGGCTACTGTTGGGACCATGCTTCGTCGCCGAAGGTCCTGAAGGAAGAAACAGTTTCGGTTGAAGCTGTTTGTACGTAATGCCGAAGGGTGTTGCCCATGAAGCTTCGGAGTTACAAACCGACTTAAAGATAGAATGTCCTTTTAGTCCATAAGAGTTTGAGTCGATGTTGTAAACTTTTATGTGGGGTATGATTGTAATTGTTCACAGGCTGTGTCCTGTGTCTATAAATAGTGAACAGTATTCCTTTACTGTTCAGGCATTCCTATAATTGCTGAGGCATCGTTCGGGAATCATTGTTTGTCAAGGCAAAGGTATAAATATACCTAAACATTGTATTCAAATATCTTAAATTCGCATAATAAGATATGTGAATGATGTCACTTATTTTTAATGTATGTATCTTTAATAATTGACTTCATATTATCTTTACAAGTTCAATTACGAAAGTGAAACTTTCGTAACATTACGCCCGTGACCTTCGTCCGAAGTTCATTAAATCCTTACGGATATAATGTTTCGGCGGACGAAGAACCTTAATATTTAACATTTTATGTTGCCTTGTTCTTAATTCATAGCATTTGAGAACAAGTCCTCTACAGGGGTGAATAGGTGATCCTGTAAAAACTTGAAACTTAAAGCCACAAAACTTGATTAGGAGTTAGCACAATGAAATCAAGTGGCTAAGGAGAGCTCTTGTGAAGCACAATAGACACAGTGAGAACAAGCACAAGAGACACGAGGATTTATCTCGTGGTTCGGCCAAGTACAACACTTGCCTACTCCACGTTGTGGCGTCCCAATGGACGAGAGTTGCACTCAACTCCTCTCAAGTGATCCAATGATCAACTTGAATACCACGGTGTTCTTCTTTTCTTTACTCTTTCCCGTTTGCGAGGAATCTCCACAACTTGGAGTATCACACCCGGCTTTAAGGAACAAAGCCAGGTGCATCTCATACATGCGCCAATAAGACAACATATATAATAACAGAGTGTATAGAGATAAATGTCACAAAACATCAGAGTACTTATTACATAGCGGAAGACTTATTACAAAATAAAAGAATAAACATAAAACGAACTAAGGATCGTCGGCGCCAATGTCAACTAAGAAACGCCACCTAGATCAGATCATACTCCTCGCCTTGTGGCTCCTCCTGAACCACCTGTTCTTCTCCTGTGGGGGGTGTGAGACAGCAAGGGTGAGCTCACACATGATCATAGCTCAACAAGTTGTGGGGAACCAGTGGACATGAACTCACCAAGTTGGGAGTTCATGTGATGTGTAAGGCTAAATCAATGACAGGGGTTAAAGCTGAGCATTGCTTTTAAGTAGTTGGTCAAACTTTTATTAGCAGTTACTAAGTGTAAGTAAATACCAAACCTTAAATAAAGTAATTGAACAAATTAATAATAAACCCATGCAATGCAAATGACAAAATTGAATTTAAGTTCCATAATTTAAACATCAGAGAGTCCTCAGCCGCTCATGACCGTGAGCTCGGCTAGTATACCAGTTTTACACTCTGCAGAGGTTGTACCCTTTACCCACAAGTCATGTTACCCATCTGCCAAGGGATCGCGACTCCCATACACCTCTACCTAGGAGGTGAGGCAGGGCAAAACTACGAGGCCTTTACAAAGTTCCACTAGCTTCCGAAAACCCGCTACAGTTTATAGGAAGCTCCAATGCAAGTTTCTTGTCTGACCGCCATCGCAGCAAAATCAACCAAGGACCTCCCTACACTGACCACTTCCTTACTGCCCTTGCCCCTTTCGGGTAAGGTAGTCTTCCACTAGCTTTCCTAATTAGTCAGCCAAGGGTGTCCCATTAAACCCTTGTGGTGGCACGTGGTTCTCAAGTTAAGCTCTATGTTCCAATTAACATTAATGAACTTGACATGAACATAAATAGAATAACAAGAATAATTGGAACATAGATATAATAAATGATTATCCCAAAACTATGTAAAGCAATAGCAAACTACCCAAGTGATTCAGGGGTAAACAAGGTAATGAGATAAACAATCTAGGGTGACCTATCGGGTCCCATCAAAATTAACCTATGCATGGATAAATGATATTAAAGGACATTATTGGGTAAAAAGTGATCAAGGGCACAACTTGCCTTCAATGAGCTCCTGCTCAGCTACTTCAACCTGCTGCTCACCAGGATCCTCAGCAACGGGCTCTTCTACTCGCCACAATACAAACAAGCACAATATACAGGGAAAATCAAAATCACACCAAACATGTAAACAAAATACACAGTAATAATCTACATATTAAAATAAAATCCTAGGAACAGGAATCATAATTTTTGGAGCTATAGATTTTAAGTTATGAATTTTCAAAGGTTTTATGTGTTTTAAATAGGATTAAGTGGGAAATTAAATTTCTTATTATTTTCATGATAAAACAGAGGCTCTAAGTGAAGGAGAATAATATTACAAAATTTTAGCAACTGGAATGAAGTAATTTGGACTAAAAATGGATTTTCTATGAATTTATCAAATTATAGTAATTGTTTTCATATTAAAAATCTATTTTCTAATTCATTTAATCAATTTCAAACCGCACTGGACTGGGCGTCAATTACCGAAAAGTGCAGGGGTCCATCTATAATTGTTCCCGAGACACAAACCGCCTCCCTACTGGACGGTGGGTTTATTATGTGATTTCCAGGGGGTCTTTAACAAAATGCCAATCACGAAACGGTATCCAAGCACACTAGCCGGTGGATCATCATCAGGTGGTCCTGAATAGCCCGCACTGGCGCCAACAGCCCCACCCTCTGATCCGAGATCAACGCTCCAGATTCTAAAAGCCCGGATGGATCCCCACGCTTTGGATCAAAATCGGACGGTGCATACAAAACAATCGAAGGGGTATCCCTCGATCTGATCGACGCCGTCAGACACACATCTAACGGCTAAATCCTATCTCTCCCCTCCCAGGTCACCGCAGGGCGACGGCGATGAGCCCCACGGCGGCGGTCTCACCGGCGGACTACGGACCGGTGCCCCAGCGCTCTAGAGTCAAAGCAGACAGGTCCTACGTAGAGCGGGGGTGATAGTAAGATCAGTGGACGGGTCCTTACTTGCTAGGCTGGCGAGGATAGTGCTGCCCGCGGCGATTGGCGGAATCGCGGCGGCGCTTTGACTCCGGCGAGGAATTGCCTTCAATTCACCGCTGCCCGCGCCTGTTTATTGACCGGACAATTTCCCCTCGATGGCGCACACCACCACGGCCTGGTTTCGGTCACCAAACGATGCCCCAGTCGAGATCCCGACCACGGCGGCAATGGCGCAGCCGCTGACCTCTCTCTCTCAGGTTCGCTCTGCTGGTACGAGTAGCTGCGGCCAAGAGGGGTCTCGGGTCCACGGTATAGAAGCGCAAAGCCTGCGCTAGGCACACGACCACATATACGCGGTGGGAGTACCCGACGTGGGCGAGCACCGCCGGAGGATCCGCCGCGCGGATCGCGCGGTTCGTTGGAGCCGGCGACCAGCCTGATGACAGGTGGGGCCGCGCTATCAGTGCCCGCGGGAATCGAGCGTGCGCACGCAGTGGACGAGAGACTGGCCCGTGGGGCCCGACTGTCAGCGCAGCAGGATGGAGTTCGGTCGCGCGCACGTGGAGTGGCTGACAAGCGGGGCCTACATGTCGGCGCCGCGGATAGTCAGTGGGCTGCGCAGATCAAAGGGAAATTGGGCCGAATTGGTTGGCTTAGGCCCAATCGAGCACAACACTGTTTTTCTTTTATATTTTCATTTTCCTTTCTCTTTTCTCTTATTTTTGAATCTAAATTTGAATTTCAAATTTGTGATGAACTTGTACTCAAATTTCTGAGTATATGATTTGGGTAAATCATTGTGGAATAAATTTATCTATTTATAAGTTTTATTTTTGTATTGCATAGTATTTTCTTTCTTTCTTTCCAAATTCTAGAATTTCTTATAGATTTTAAATTCCCATTTGGGTCCTAAATATATTTCTTTTCACACTATTCTATGTTGTCACAAAATGCACACAAAATAAAAATACCAGCATGATGCATAATTTGGTAGTATATATTTTTATTAATTGTTTTTGGGCATGATGTTCACATATGATGATGCATAAAGATCAAACTCACATAAAGAGAAATTATTTCTCTATTGGTATTATTTCTAGCAAATTACAAAGTGGGTGTTACAAATCCTACCCCCCTTAAAAATAATCTCGTCCTCGAGATTTAAGAAGATCTAGGGAAAAGGTGGGGAAAATCTATGCGAAGCTCTTCTTCTCTTTCCCATGTCGCTTCATCTTCGCCATGGTGACTCCATTGTACTTTGCACATCTTTATGACCTTATTCCTTGTAACTCTAGTCAGTGTGTCAAGAATCTTGATTGGGTACTCCATGTAAGTCAAATCACCCTGTACACTAAGCTCTTCCATTGGTAACTGTTCCACAAGAACACGGAGACACTTCTTGAGCTGAGACACGTGGAACAAATTATGCACATCTGTTAGACTAGCAGGTAACTCGAGTTGGTATGCCATCTCCCCAACTCGCTTAAAGATCAAGAATGGTCCTATATAGCGAGGGGACAATTTGCCCTTGACTTTGAATCTCCTCATTCCACGAAGTGGTGACACTTTGAGATACACATAATCTCCTTCTTCAAATTCCAGTGGTCTCCTTCTATTATCAGCATAGCTCTTTTGCCTGGTTTGAGCCACCCTCAAATTCTCTCGAATTATACGGACTTGTTCTTCTGCTTCTTGAATCAGTTCAGGCCCAAAGAACTGTCTCTCCCCAGTCTGATCCCAATATAGAGGAGTCCTGCACTTCCTCCCATATAAAGCTTCAAAAGGTGACATCTTCAGACTGGCCTGATAGCTATTATTATATGAGAACTCAGCATAAGGTAGACTCTTATCCCAACTTCCTCCATGCTGAAGGGCACATGCTCTCAACATATCTTCCAATGCTTGATTAGTCCTTTCAGTCTGTCCATCAGTCTGAGGGTGATAAGCCATACTGAAATTCAACTTTGTACTCATGTTCTCATGAAAGCTTCTCCAAAATCTTGAGGTAAACTACGAACCTCGATCAGACACAATTTTCTTCGGTACTCCATGTAAACACACAATCCGAGCCATATATAACTCTGCTAGCTGAGAACCTTTATAAGTAGTCTTGACAGGAATAAAGTGAGCCACTTTAGTCAATCTATCCACAATCACCCATATAGCATCATATCCTTTCTGGGTGCGAGGCAATCCAGTAATAAAATCCATACCAATCTCTTCCCACTTCCACTCGGGTATCTTCAGTGGGTGCAGTAGTCCAGCTGGCCTCTTGTGTTCGGCCTTAACTCTTTGACATACATCGCACATAGCCACATGTGCAGCCACGTCTCTCTTCAATCCATACCACCAATATTTTCGCTTCAAATCCTGATACATCTTGGTACTACCAGGATGAATAGAATAATCTGAATCATGGGCCTCCTTCAATATAGTCTCATGAAGGCTTTCAATATCAGGAACAAACATCCTGTCCTTGAACCATATGGTGCCTTGCTCATCCTCCGTGAATTCCGGACCTCGACCTTCAGTAATCAGATCCTTAATCTCTTTTATTTTAGCATCATCAAGTTGACCTTTGCGGATTTCTTGCTCCAAAGTAGGTTCCACATCAATAGTAACCCCTTCAGTATGAGCAACTATCCCCAGGTTAAGTCTCCTAAAATCCTCAACAATCTCATCAGGTAGCTGGGCAACAATAGCTGAATGAACATGCTTCTTGCGACTCAAGGCATCTGCAACCAAATTTGCCTTGCCCGGGTGATAGTGAATCTCCAAATCATAGTCCTTAATAAGCTCCAAGCAACGGCGTTGCCTAAGGTTGAGATCCTTCTGAGTGAATATATACTTCAGACTCTTATGATCCGTGTACACTTGACACTTGGTCCCCATGATATAATGTCTCCAAATCTTAAGCGCATGCACAACGGCTGCCAGTTCTAAGTCATGCGTGGGGTAGTTTAACTCATGTTTCCGCAATTGACGAGAAGCATAGGCAACCACATGTCCCTCTTGCATGAGCGCACATCCCAAGCCTTGGCCACATGCATCACAATAGATATCAAATCCTTTCTATAAGTCTGGCATAACCAACACAGATGGCGACATCAATCTCTTCTTCAATTGATCAAAGCTGTCTTGACACTTCTCATCCCACTTAAATTCTCTTCCTTTCTCCAGAAGCGAAGTCATAGGCTTAGCAATCTTAGAAAATCCTTCAATAAATCTTCGATAATATCCTGCTAATCCCAAGAAACTCCAAATCTCAGTAACTGTAGTGGGTACTCTCCACTCCATTATCTCCTTAACTTTAGCAGGATCCACTGAAATTCCTCCATTAGAAATAATATGACCAAGAAATGGCACCTCGCCAATCCAAAACTCACACTTGCTGAACTTGGCATATAGCTGGTTATCTCGTAGCTTCTGTAGCACCAATCTCAGATGTTCCTCGTGATCACTATCACTCTTGGAATAGATAAGAATATCGTCGATGAACACCACGACGAATCTGTCCAAGTACTCCATAAACACCTTGTTCATCAAATTCATAAAATAAGCTGGTGCATTGGTTAATCCAAACGTCATAACAGTAAACTCATACAATCCATATCGAGTCGAGAAAGCCGTCTTGGGAATATCCGATGGCCTAATCCTCATCTGATGGTAACAGGATCGGAGATCAATCTTCGAGAATACTCTAGCACCTCTCATCTGATCAAATAAATCCTCAATACGGGGCAACGGATACTTGTTCTTCACAGTAACATCATTAAGGGATCTATAATCCACACACATCCGCTGCGATCCATCCTTCTTCTGTACAAACAAAATCGGCGCTCCCCAAGGTGAGGAACTCGGACGAATGTACCCAGCCTCTTGTAACTCAGTTAACTGCTTATTAAGTTCCTTCAACTCTTCTATAGACATCCTGTATGGCCGTTTAGAAATAGGGGCAGTCCCAGGTAAGAGATCAATAACAAACTCAACTTCTCTATCAGGTGGCATCCCTGGTAACTCCTCTGCAAAGACATCCGGAAAATCTCTAACCACACGGATGTTGTCACCAACAAACTCCTCAGGTATAAAGAACATTGCACGTTTGGATGATGTGGTTATTGCAATATTAACTTGAAATCTTTCTGCTTTAGTGGTAGTGAGTTCTACGGTACCTCTACCACATGCTATAATGGCCTTTGCCTTTCTTAACCATGACATACCCAGGATCAGATCTATACTGCTTGACTCTAATATTATAGCAGTAGCTCCAAATTCTCTACCCATAATTGTTAATGTCAATCTACATGTCATTTGATTCACCTCAACAGGTCCTTTAGGTGTAATTACTATCATGGGTTTTCTCATTTTTAGCAGTGGTATTTCATTTGTGTTGGCATATCTAGCAGACATAAACGAATGTGTAGCACCAGAATCGAATAAGATGGTTGCAGGAATTGCATTAACACAAAACATAGCAAGTACGATGTCAGCACCATCCGGAGTAGCATCAACGCTGACTTGATTAACCTTGGCAATAGAGTATCCCTTGCCAGATCCTGGAGTTTGCTGCCTATTTTGAACTGGAGTAGTAGCCATCCTCTGTGGGCAGACATTTGCATAATGTCCAGTCTTCCCACACTTGAAACAAGTAGTGCCTGGACTCTATCCTGAAAACTTCGTCGGGGTGCCAGTAGGGGTAGCCTGTCGAGGAGGTGGAGTCCTCAGAGGTGATTGCTGAACTAGGCGCTGGCCTCTGCCAGTGCGAACCGGTGTACCCTAGGGTGAACTGTAGCGAGCACGTACACTGCTACTTCCTTGTCCTTGAGATATAGCCTTTCTCTTCAAATCTCCTAGCTGAACACGCTTGTGTTCAATAGCTAGTGCCTTATCGAGTAGCCTCTGAAACGATGGAAATGTATGTGCTACCAGAGCATACTGTAGAGGTCCATTGAGTCCTTCAATAAAATGCTCCTGCTTCCTCTCATCTTCAGCAACTTCATCAGGGGCATATCTGGATAACTGGATAAACTTGTCGCGATACTCACTAACTGACATGCTTCCTTGCTTCAGCGATAGAAATTCCTTCTTCTTAATCTTCATTAATCCTGCAGGTATATGATAATTCCGGAACTGTGTACTGAACTCTGCCTAAGTGATAGTATCAGTAGCATCGTGGGCAGCAGTATATGAATCCCACCAGTCAGCAGCAGGACCTGTCAGACGTCCAGAAGCATATAGAACCTTCTCTCGGTCAGTGCATTGTGCAATATTCAACATCTTTTCCACAGATTTCAGCCAATCATCTGCGTCCAGTGGATCAGGTGAGCTAGCAAATGTAGGTGGCTTATGACTCATGAACTCTCGGTGCTTATCTCGGGGTGGAACTGGTGGTGGTGGTGGAGGCAGTGGTACTTGTTGCTGTTGCTGCTATTGTTGTTGCATTTGCTGTTGTAGCTACTGTTGCACCCTCCTTTCCTGGCGTATCTCCTCTCGCTCCTGGCGCAATTCCTGGTGTATCTCTTCTCTTTCCTGACGCATCTCCTGGCGTTCTTGCTGCATCTGAGCATGCATATCCGCCATAGTGTCTGCCATTTGCTGCATCATCCTCATCTGAGCAGCAATCAGTGGGTCAAATCCGCCTGGTGGAGGATTAGGAGGATTCCTCTCTGCTGGCTGTGGCTGGGGTTGTCTATATATCCACCGAGTGTGTCGATTAGGAGGTAAATCAATTCCACCACCCTGCCTGGTATTGACCATCTGAGTTAGATACATATGGTAAGAGAATAATAGACAAGGCAGGTATTTACAAATCAGGTTACTTTGGGGGATTTTATTAGCTAAGCAGATTAATCTCTTACCTACCATAGCTAATTCAATACCTTATGGTGGTACATGCTAAGATGTCCATCTATAATAAATCAATCAATCAAAGAAGCAAATCAGGCATTTATCATCAGCACAATCAACCAATCATTTTTAAATAAAGAAAATAGTTTTAAATTTTGTCTTAGGTTCCCTATCTCTTAAAAAGATCATAGTGGTAGGATTCCAAGATGTGAAATCCATCTTGTCTTAGAGTATAAAAGATAAGATTAATCAGAGTAGAATAGCAAAAGGTGAGACAAGATCAAGATGAGATGAGTATAGAATGAATCAGAGTAAGGTAAGTAGGAAAGGGGTTTGTCCATTTCTATGTAGGTTTCGTCCTACAGTCAACATTTCCTCTGATACCACTTCTATCACACCCGGCTTTAAGGAACAAAGCCAGGTGCATCTCATACATGCGCCAATAAGACAACATATATAATAATAGAGTGTATAGAGATAAATGTCACAAAACATCAGAGTACTTATTACATAGCGGAAGACTTATTACAAAATAAAAGAATAAACATAAAACGAACTAAGGATCGTCGGCGCCAATGTCAACTGAGAAACGCCACCTAGATCAGATCATACTCCTCGCCTTGTGGCTCCTCCTGAACCACCTGTTCTTCTCCTGTGGGGGGGTGTGAGACAGCAAGGGTGAGCTCACACATGATCATAGCTCAACAAGTTGTGGGGAACCAGTGGACATGAACTCACCAAGGTGGGAGTTCATGTGATGTGTAAGGCTAAATCAATGACATGGGTTAAAGCTGAGCATTGCTTTTAAGTAGTTGGTCAAACTTTTATTAGCAGTTACTAAGTGTAAGTAAATACCAAACCTTAAATAAAGTAATTGAACAAATTAATAATAAACCCATGCAATGCAAATGACAAAATTGAATTTAAGTTCCATAATTTAAACATCAGAGAGTCCTGAGCCGCTCATGACCGTGAGCTCGGCTAGTATACATAGATATAATAAATGATTATCCCAAAACTATGTAAAGCAATAGCAAACTACCCAAGTGATTCAGGGGTAAACAAGGTAATGAGATAAACAATCTAGGGTGACCTATCGGGTCCCATCAAAATTAACCTATGCATGGATAAATGATATTAAAGGACATTATTGGGTAAAAAGTGATCAAGGGCACAACTTGCCTTCAATGAGCTCCTGCTCAGCTACTACAACCTGCTGCTCACCAGGATCCTCAGAACGGGCTCTTCTACTCGCCACAATACAAACAAGCACAATATACAGGGAAAATCAACATCACACCAAACATGTAAACAAAATACACAGTAATAATCTACATATTAAAATAAAATCCTAGGAACAGGAATCATAATTTTTGGAGCTATAGATTTTAAGTTATGAATTTTCAAAGGTTTTATGTGTTTTAAATAGGATTAAGTGGGAAATTAAATTTCTTATTATTTTCATGATAAAACAGAGGCTCTAAGTGAAGGAGAATAATATTACAAAATTTTAGCAACTGGAATGAAGTAATTTGGACTAAAAATGGATTTTCTATGAATTTATCAAATTATAGTAATTGTTTTCATATTAAAAATCTATTTTCTAATTCATTTAATCAATTTCAAACCGCACTGGACTGGGCGTCAATTACCGAAAAGTGCAGGGGTCCATCTATAATTGTTCCCGAGACACAAACCGCCTCCCTACTGGACGACGAGTTTATTATGTGATTTCCAGGGGGTCTTTAACAAAATGCCAATCACGAAACGGTATCCAAGCACACTAGCCATTGGATCATCATCAGGCGGTCCTGAACATCCCGCACTGGCGCCAACAGCCCCACCCTCTGATCCGAAATCAACGCTCCAGATTCTAAAAGCCCGGATGGATCCCCACGCTTTGGATCAAAATCGGACGGTGCATACAAAACAATCGAAGGGGTATCCCTCGATCTGATCGACGCCGTCAGACACGCATCTAACGGCTAAATCATATGTCTCCCCTCCTAGGTCACCGCAGGGCGACGGCGATGAGCCCCGCGGCGGCGGTCTCACCGGCGGACTACGGACCGGTGCCCCAGCGCTCTAGAGTCGAAGCAGACAGGTCCTTCGTAGAGCGGGGGTGATAGTAAGATCAGTGGACGGGTCCTTACTTGCTAGGCTGGTGAGGATAGTGCTGCCCGCGGCGATTGGCGGAATCGCGGCGGCGCTTTGACTCCGGCGAGGAATTGCCTTCAATTCACCGCTGCCCGCGCCTGCTTATTGACCGGACAATTTCCCCCCGATGGCGCACACCACCACGGCCTGGTTTCGGTCACCAAACGACGCCCCAGTCGAGATCCCGACCACGGCGGCAATGGCGCAGCCGCTGACCTCTCTCTCTCAGGTTTGCTCTGCTGGTACGAGTAGCTGCGGCCAAGATGGGTCTCAGGTCTAGCGTATAGAAGCGCAAAGCCTGCGCTAGGCACGCGACCACATATACGCGGTGGGAGTACCCGACGTGGGCGAGCACCGCCGGAGGATCCGCCGCACGGATCGCGCGGTTCGTTGGAGCCGGCGACCAGCCTGATGACAGGTGGGGCCGCGCTATCAGTGCCCGCGGGAATCGAGCGCGCGCGCGCGCAGTGGACGAGAGACTGGCTCGTGGGGCCTGACTGTCGGCGCAGCGGGATAAAGTTCGGTCGCGCGCACGTGGAGTGGCTGACAAGTGGGGCCTACATGTCGGCGCCGCGGATAGTCAGTGGGCTGCGCAGATCAAAGGGAAATTGGGCGGAATTGGTTGGCTTAGGCCCAATCGAGCACAGCACTGTTTTTCTTTTATATTTTCATTTTCCTTTCTCTTTTCTCTTATTTTTGAATCTAAATTTGAATTTCAAATTTGTGATGAACTTGTACTCAAATTTCTGAGTATATGATTTGGGTAAATCATTGTGGAATAAATTTATCTATTTATAAGTTTTATTTTTGTATTGCATAGTATTTTCTTTCTTTCCAAATTCTAGAATTTCTTTTAGATTTTAAATTCCCATTTGGGTCCTAAATATATTTCTTTTCACACTATTCTATGTTGTCACAAAATGCACACAAAATAAAAATACCAGCATGATGCATAATTTGGTAGTATATATTTTTATTAATTGTTTTTGGGCATGATGTTCACATATGATGATGCATAAAGATCAAACTCACATAAAGAGAAATTGTTTCTCTATTGGTATTATTTCTAGCAAATTACAAAGTGGGTGTTACATGGAGTCTCTCGCCCTTACAATGAGGATCAAAGTGAAAGCAATAGAGTAAGGGAGGGAAGCAACACACACAAATCCACAGCAATACGCACACACACGGCCAAGACTCGAGCTCAAATGAATATCATAAGGTTCTCACTATAACGGAGCTCAAATCACTAAGAATGTCAAACGAGTGCACAAAGACGGGGTGTGAATGATCAATAATGCTCAAAGTATGCTTGGTGTACTCCTCCATGCGCCTAGGGGTCCCTTTTATATCCCCAAGGCAGCTAGGAGCCGTTGAGAGCAATCCAGGAAGGCAATTCTTTCCTTCTGTCGGTTGGTGCACCGGACAGTCCGGTGCACCACCGGACACTGTCTGGTGCTGATTTCTTTCCTATTTTGGCGCAGCCGACCGTTGGAGATTTGGAGCCGTTGACGCACCGGACACTGTCCGGTGCACACCGGACAGTCCGGTGCCCCCATCTGACCGTTGGCTTAGCCACGCATCACGCGTGGATTGCGCGGCCGACCGTTGGCTCACCGGACAGTCCGGTGCACCACCGGACAGTCCAGTGAATTATAGCCATACGCTGTTGACTTGATTCCCGAGAGTGGCGACTTCGCCGCAGCCGACTCACCGGACAGTCCGGTGATTTATAGTCGTATGCCGCCGTCGAGACCCGAGAGCAGCCAGTTGACCATACGCCAGCCTAGCGCACCGGACACTGTCCAGTGCACCACCAGACAGTCCGGTGTACCCAGACTGAGCAGAGTCTTGGCTGCTCGAGCCACGTCTTTTCCAATTGTATTTTCTCTGATTCTAGCACTTAGACAAATATGTTAGTACACAAAAACCAATGTACTAAGTCTAGAATCATACCTTTGTGTTGATTTTCACTTCATCCACCATTTGGCATAGTTTCACACTTAAATCATTTGTGTTGACACTTGATCACCAAAATACTTAAAAATGGCCCAAGGGCACATTTCCCTCTCAGATCCGCCCCTCGACGTGACCGCCAGACGCCCCCGGACCTCACCAGACCCTCCAACGGACCTCTCTCGCCGCCGGTAAGCTGTGCCATCGTGTTTTACCCCTACGGCTACTGTTTCGGTGAGGAGAGAGCGCGAGTTAAGAGAGGGAAAAGCCAGGGGTTATTAGTAATGTCAGTGACTCTGGTGAATAGTTTCTAGGGGCACGGATTTTAGGTTTTGGTTAACAAAAACCCCAGGGGTCCCGGTGCAAACCTGTTTTTCATAAACCTTTAAGATTTATTCTTTTTAAATGAGTAGAGAACTTGAAAAATTCATAACTTGACTTTTATCCAACCAAATTTGGTCAAACCAATTTTGCTATGTCCTAAATATTGTGAACTATACAGCAATAATAATGAACACCCTGGTTCTTCAATACTTTTTAGAGTTCTAATTTAAATAAGTATACTGCCCAAAACTAAATAAACCGAGGGAAAATAAACTACTTAGGACTAAGGTTGATAAAATTTGGAGATGTCCTTAGCTAGTAACTACACTATTTAAAAATGTCAAACTCCCCAGTATACTAGGTTAAGGAGAGATTAACCATTAAAACTTGTATTGACCCAAACCTTAAGAAAATGAAAAAGGGGCATTAAAATGAGAACCAGAGGGCAACCTTATTTTTCGTGGCTTTCATAGGTGATATAGTTCATAAGAAAAATTTGTTGAACCCTCTGCTAGTATAAAGAAAATACACCACATTTTATTTAATAAAAATAGTAAGAACTTACAAAAATCCTAGAAAATTAACCCTAAGGAGGAATCACCCTAACCCTAGGGATAACAAATATTATGCTAGTATGAATCCAGGAAAAATACAAGTCCTGCTGTTTGATATTTTTCAAATGACAAGTTAGTTATAAGTGTCCTTTTGGCATGAAACTTTAGAAAATCACAACAAAATCACCATTAAGTCATCTTCTGTGATTTTTGACACAGAAGCATGTTATTAACCATAGATGTTAGAAAAAATAATTTTTATTACAGAACCCCCACCTAAATCGGAGATGTAGTACAAAGTGACCACCTACCCTCACTTTTGTTATTTTTGCCTAGAGTTTATCCTAACTATTCTTAACCTCAAATTTGTAGAACAAGCTACAATGATCAATATTAGCCCACTGAAATTTTTATAGAATTTTTGGAAATTTCTAAATCATCATGGTAGTTCAAGCCTACCTTAAAAGCATAAGTAGAAAATGAAAAGAAGGAATAGTGAATATAAAGAATGTTACTGGCACCCCTACAACCAAACCTCCCTAAGTGCCCAATAAAAAACCTTGGGGGATGACCAAAAATCTTAATTCCACTCAAAACCTAAACCAGGCAAGTATAACACATTTAGAGCATCGTGCGATAAAGAAACCCTAGTTTACCACTGACTTAATATTGCCTCACCATACGTCGTGTTTACTAAATTTGCATCTCATTAACATACGTGTAGTTTATTCATTGCATTCGATAGATTGTAATCTCGCTGACGGATAGTACATCCTCATTTTGGAGCAAGGAGCTGCTTAGGAAGGAGTACAGCCCCGGTTTTATGCATAACCGTTATATATATGTTATTTTACTACACCTAATGTTTGTAGGCTTGTATTGTGCACTTAAGTGTAGGAGTTGTCTAAAACCCTAGATGCATGAACTCAGGATTCCTTTTTCAGATGGATACTAGTATGCTAGGTCGAGTAGCTGCTTTACTAATTAGGGATCTCGGTAGAAGTCAAGTGATTTTTCTAGCACTCGCGCGAGGTCAGAAAATGGTTGTATCCATTTGTATATCAGAATGATGATGATCTGTGGGCAATGATCCATGGAGATGCGTTGTCTACGAGACGGAAAATTGGAATAAGGATTAAGGTGTGGTACCATGTGTCAAGCGTTTGAACATACTAAACACATGTCGGGAAATATGGTAACCGATAAGCCTAGTACTTGATTGAACCTGCCCGCAGACTTTACCCCTCACTGGACCTGAGACGGAGTCTCCCATGCCGGATTATGGTGGGTACAAGTGCGGTCGTTGCACGGCGGCAGCCAGGGACAATTGGAGCATTGTACGCCAAGGCCGTGAGCCCTGTTCGGTTGCCAGGGAATCGATAGGGACGGTTGATGTGTGTGGGGACGAAGTGCCTCGCTACGTCATGTGTTTAGGTTTACCTTGCAAGGTTAAAAACTCAATTCGAATCGTCTGCTTCTCGCAGCTAATGAGACTGCTTGATCCATGCTGCTACATTGAGTAATAAGTAGAAATGAGGTGACTGGCAAAAGGTGTTGATTGGTAAAAATGTTTGATACCATGTATGATTAGCTAGGTACACATCTAGTCTAAAAGATTTTACTAAAACTTGAAAAGCAAAAACTTGTTTTTTTAGACTCGGCTAGTGCTTTTGGCAAATCAAACCCCTCAGCCAAACAGCTGCATGTCTAGAGGTAGAGGAGTAGACTCCTCACACCGGGTAAGTCTAGCTGAGTATTAGTATACTCAGCCTTACTTGTGGCATAATTTTTTACAGGGTCTCTGGAGGATATGGTTGCTAGAGTGACTTGGCCGACCACCTTGCCACCAGGTTGGATAATCGAGTGGGACCGTACCTCAGCTGGAGAGGAGCATGAGGAGTGATGGGCCAGGGTTCCCCATCCTCCCTTTTATTTACCGTTAGTTAAATTTCTGCTGCACTAAGAACAATGGTTACTACTTTTGCAAAACTCTGATGATGATGTTATAACATTAAGTACCTCTTTAACTTATGTTTTATGCTTTATTGTATTTTCTCTATGCCTCACCTTCGAGTGAGTATGTGGTACTTGATCCTGTTAGTGGCCTCGTCGGACTAGATCCGAGGGACTGACGGTTTATTCCTATTTAAGTGTGGTCTAGCCATCAAGGCGGGACTTAGGCATTTAAGTTGGAATAATTCGGGCGGTTCCTCCACAGCTGGTATCGGAGCTTGTACCACCTCAGAGAAACTAATAAATCATATTTACCTACCCTTTTCAAAAGTAAAACGTGCTTAGAAACCAAGTTGGATAGCGGTCAGGCCGACAAGGATAGACCTAGGACGTGAAGCCTTAGGATATTAGATGGGTAGCTAGGTGGCTATTTAAATATGTCGTACAGGCTACTACGATGTAGATAGGGGAATTCTGTACCCCTAGGTTTGATGTGAGGATACTTAGGACATGCATGCATGCATCCTTTTTTTCTTGTTTTACCATCTAAATAAAATGCCATTATCAATTATAAGCTACATAAGTAAGGAGACATCCATAACAAGATTAAAATCTATAACAAAGATCTCGACTTAATCCTAGAAAAGTCGAGTCCGCCGAAATTCCAGTCTTTTGCACTAGCTTCTTTTATTTTTAATTCTTTTTCTTTTCGCTTACACTTGCCCTTGCACATATGACTTCCCACGTACCCATTGACGGGGGGAACCTGCATTCTCACACAGACGGTCTCGCACAAGAGGGCTTTCCTCGCATTTTGTGGGAGGTACTACAGGGAGCAGGTTACGCTACGCCTCCCAGTACGCAGTGCAGCTGTTTGAGGAGCACCGAGTGCCTCGCTGTAGGGTGAGGATGACCTTGGAGCCTCATCCCCTACAGCCAGGCTGGCGTTCTTTGGACTTAGAGTCTTTCGGTTTCAGGGTCGGTGATACTATAGAGTCCACCGCTCTGCATGTGTTTACGACCTTTTGTGGATTTCACCCCTTGGAGATGTCGACCAACCCCATTGGCTTGTTCCCCGCTGAGAAGGAGGAGGACCCGATGTGGAAGGATCGGGTTGAGCACGCCAAGGATGTGTGGGCTCTATACCCTGGCCATACTGCTCACCTGACAATTCGGTGCTTGAGTGCTCTGTATCGTCTTCAGGCCTTATGAGGTGAGGTGATGTCCCAGCTTATGGGCCTAGTGGAGTCTACCAAGATCACCCTGAGGACCTTGTAGTGGATCTGTCCACTGAGCTGGTGGAAAAGGATCTTCAAGTGGAACAGATGGCCAACCACATACAAGAACTCGAGGATCAGGTGGAAGCCAGGGAGAATATTGTTGGGGGCCTTTGTCTTCCGAAGGTCCTCAAAAACATGACTAACAATGTTTCCCCAAGTGTAATATATGAACAGGAGCCTTCGGAATCGGGATGAAGTTGTCCACAATATGAAAAGCATGGTTGGGACGAAGGTCGAATCAGTTCCGAAGCTATGCGCAAGGAAGCTTCGTCTCAGTAGCAGAAAAGGAACCGACTTAAAGAGGAAAAGGCTTCTTAGTCCTTAATAGATTGTCCTAATGTCAATAGTAAACATGATGGACATGAATGTAATTTTGCACAGGCTGCGCCCTGTGCCTATAAATAGATGAACAGTACCCCCGTACTGTTCACGCTGACTTGTATTCTTTTGTGCGTCACGCTGGTACTTTTATTTTCCATCAAGCCGAAGGTACATTTGTAATTCAATGTTGTTTCTGTCTTTCCATAATAATATAATGAGAATGAATTAATAATGTTATATGATTATTTATGTTGTCTTCTATATTTTGTATGATTCTTCCTTTATTATCATTTACCGTGATGATGAAGGTATGTCCTTCATAACCTTCGTCTAAAGATCATTATATCCTAATGGAAATAATGCTTCGAAGGACGAAGGGTATTGAAATTTAACATTTTGTGTTGCCTTGTTCTTGATTCGTAGCATTTGAGAACAAGTCCCCAACATTGGCGCCCACCTCCGGTGAACTCATTCGACCACCTTCGGCAAGCACTGACCTTCGTCAAGCCGTCGAAGAAGATAACTACACCAGGGGCTGCTGCACTGCAGCCACTAGACACAAATCAGGAGATTCTCTCTCTTCGAGAGGCTCGAAGCCAGAAGAGAAAGGCCACCAGTCCAACACTCAAGGAGGAGGAGTTGGACCAAGAGATTAGGGACATGGAAATCATCCGTTAACAAGTGCAAAGGAAGAAGGAGAAGATGGCCCGGCTGGCCGATCTTCAAAGGAAGATTGACGAAGCTATTAAAGAAGTACGTCATCTTGTTCAAGATGAACAAGACCAAAGGCCCCAGCACAGGGAGCTTCATCAAGAGGGCCTATTCAACGAAGATGGATGGTATGATGATTTCAGTCATGATACTTTTACTTTTGATGATGCTTCTCCCTTAGCAGCAGAACTGCAGGCTACTCCATGGCCCCCATCATACAAGCCACCCCAGCTTCCCATGTATGATGGGCATTCAGATCCAAAGCAGTTTCTGATGAGTTACGAAGCAACTATATCTTCGTACGAGGGCAACGCCGCAGTCATGGCGAAGTCCTTCGTCATGGCAGTTCGGAATGCAGCCCAGACATGGTATTCCTCTCTCCGGCCAGGGACAATTACGTCATGGCAAAAGCTCAAGGACATGCTGGTGACCAGTTTCCAAGGCTTTCAGACGAAGCCAGACACAGCTCAGGCCTTGTTCTAGTGCACGCAAGACCATGAGGAATACCTTCAGGCGTATGTCTGAAGGTTCTTGCGACTCAGGGCACAAGCGCCCATAGTGCCTAATGAAATTGTCATTAAGGCCATGATTAAGGGTCTCCAGCCAGGACCTACGGCTCAGTACTTCGCTAGGAAGCCCCCACAAACTCTAGAGAAGCTGCTTCAGAAGATGGATGAATACATTCGAGTTGACAATGACTTCTGCCAAAGAAGGGAGGAAGCTTACAGATTCTCGGAGATGACCAGGGGCTTCGGAGGAAGAATCCACCCAAGACATGTCAGGTCAATTCACAATTCTAGCCAGAATGACGACAAAGGAAGCCAGCTTCAGAGGCCACAATACACCTCACAATCTTCGGGGCAACAACAAAGCTCTTTCAGGCCGCCAGCTCCAAGGGGCAGAGGCACTAGGGGCTTTGGGGGAAGATACGGCGATCAGCCCAGGAAGATTTATTGCTTATTCTGTGGTGAGGACAAGGGCCATACTACAAGAATGTGCCAAATCACCATTCAGAAGCAGAAGGAGATTGCGGAAGCCGAAGCTCGGTAGAATCAGCCGAAGCAGGTCTTGCATACTGCTTTGTGCCACTCTCCCTACATACCAGAGTATGTGGGCAATCATCTTGCAGCTTCCGTTGCTTCGGCTAGCCATTCACAGGCTTCCTGGCCACAGCTCCCACCTCCACCACCACTACAACCGACCTATTCCCGAAGCCAGCAGCCAGAAGGGCGCCAACACTCTCAACAACAACGTGAATTCAGGGAGGAATCCGAAGCTCGCACAGTCAATAGTACTGTGCCAGAATCAAAGCACATTTATTGAGCGATATCCTACCCCTGAAATACTTTTATGTTCTATGTCATTTTGTTTTTCAATAAGGAACAAACAATGTAAAACTAGTTTTAATTCCTTGTAATAGTTTCGCTTCTATCAGAATGAAATATATCTTCTTGGCAGACTTACGAAGCTCAAAAACTAACGAAGCTCAAAAGTCATTCCCAAGGGAATGCAGAGCTAAAAATCGCCGAAACTACAAAAAGTCGTTTCTAAGGGAGCACAGTGTGAGTTTTGCCGAAGCTACAAAAAGTCGTTCCTAGGGGAGCGTAGTGTAAGTTTTCTGCTCAAAAGTCGTTCCAAAGGGAATGCAGAGCCAAATACCGCCGAAATATAAGGCGAAGAAGTTCAAAAGACATTCCTAAGGGGATGCAGAACTTATACCACTGAAATAGAAGGCGAAGAAGTTCAAAAGACGTTCCTAAGGGGATGCAGAACTTGCACCGAAAAATAAGCAGTGAAGCCGAAAAATGAACGGCCAAGAGATTCCGATCGTTCCTAAGGGGACGCAGAGATTGTGTGTTTCAGTGTGGGCGTGTGGGTGTGTATTGGGTGTGTATCTTCGGCATTAGCATCATTCTTCGCATCATATCATCACATCATCCCACATAGCATCACATCATACATCATATCGCACCAATGACACGAATTGAATACAAAGTCGATCTTCGAAGAACGCTTTATAAAAATGAAAATGTGCTAAGGCACAAAGTAAGCTAAGAAATATAGTTCCATCAGCTCTGTAGCAAAAGAAAGGATCCCTTGGTTATAAAGCATGGATATTTTCATGAAGCATGAATCTTTTCTTTACGAAGCATGAAAAGAAGAGAAGGTGTTTTTTTGCCGAAGGCTCAAAAACGGTATGTATATAAAAGTTTCATGCATCGCAAAGAAGTGAATTACAAATAATTTACATATTAGATTCAAAACTATACACATCAAGTATTACAGTCTTGTTGCAGCAAAGTTACATTGATTATCTAAAAATATTTCTACAATAAGTACTAGTCTTCCTTCAGGACCTTCTCCGCATCCTCATTCAGCAGTTTATTGACGACTTCGTCAACGACAGACTCGGCCATATTGATGATCTCTAGTGCTTCCTTCGTTTCTGGATCGGCCAGGGGGTCGAACGGTTCCGGTGGCGGAGATAATTCAGCTACAGTAAAAAAATAAATATAATAATCAGTCCGAAGCCACAAAAACGAATGCCGAAGCTAGATGCCACAAAACAATACCTATGCGTCTCTCGCGCTCTGCAGCTTCTTCAGCCTGTTTTGCTTGTACTCGGGCGTCATGGATGTCTTTCTCGCTTTTCTTCATAATTTCGTGAGCCATCTCCTAGCCACCATTTACCTAGATGTCATTGTAAAATTTCCTGCCCATTAAACTTGCTTCAGCTGAGGGATCCTTTATGTCATCCACGGAAAAGGCAGCTTCGGCCTGGGCCAGGGTCTTGACATGGTCGCATCCCGCCTTCTCCAGATTGGCTGAAATTCCCCTTGCGCCGGAGAACGCGCAGACATCCCCGCGATCACTTAAGATTTCTTCGAAAGCTTCGGTCTGTCCACTTATCCATTGGATCACACATTCAGGGTCGCCTCGCATGAAGTTATCTTCGTTAGAATAAGCGCCCATGTTGGCGAAGCTAGCCTTTATTTTCTCCATGCAGCCCAATGATTTTTTAAAGCATCTTTCTTTGGATGTGCGAAGTTCTTCAACTGTTTTTTCTAAATAGTTTCTCCAATATTCACTAATATCTCGGTTAGCTTCTGTGAGACCACACTTTTCTTTGGCTTCGGCCAATTGTTTCCGAAGGTCTTCGATCTCATTCTTTTGAATCTCAACTTGAGCCTTGAAACTAGCTTCATCTTCTTTCACTTTGTTTACCAATGAAATCAAGATCTTGTCTTTTTCAAGACCTTCGTTCCTTAGTTCGATTACCTCTGAACGAAGGTTGTTCAGAGCCATTGTATATCCTTCATCTTTAATGTTTTTCTGTGCTCTAAGGGCATTGCTAAGAATTAAGCCCTACAAGAGGAGGACAGAATTAAGAATAAACAAATAAAATATTTCGTTTTCAAAGTACAAAATTAGTTTTTTATATGCCAAACTGTCAGCAAGCTCATCCTTTGATAATATTGAAAGACCATCTTCTAGTGTCGGGAATCCGATGCTTCTACCTATCTCCCGGCAGACGGATATCTCTTTATTATCCGGGAGACAGTACAGAAAATCTTCTTTCCCACCGCCATTAAACACTAATGCCCCCTTCGGGTATTTTAATTTTTGGGCATAGTGTAGTGCTTCTAGCTTTTCTTTGAAGCATGACGAATGATGTAATTAATGCTTTCCTTTGAAGCTTCGGTAGGAGCAGCTTCAACCTCTTCAGACGCAATTTCCTTTGCCGCTTTTTCTTCAACTACGGTAGGCTCTGTCTCGGTGGGCTCTGGAGGCCCAACTTCGGTTTCAGCTTGAATTTTTGCAGCCTCGACTTCTGCTTGCTTCGTTTCAGCTTCGGGTAGAGCTTTGGAAGCTTCGGCAATTTTTTTCTGAAGGAGCAGGACTCAAGGATTTTGCTGTTTCTAGTACAACATCTAACACGTTTGCCATCCTTCTCCTCTTAGGAGTTGCGGCAGAACCCTTTTGTGCCTTTGGCACTGTTATCTCTGTTGACGGACTCAAAATCTCGGGCATTTTTGTTATTTTTTCAATTTTTGGCCCTTTAGCCTTATCCTTATCAGCCTTCGTCTCAACCAACTTAACTGAAGGTAACTTCGGCTTTACAACCGGTTCTTCAGTGCTCTGCGCAATCGGAGCAGTCACTCTTGTTTCAGTAGTTGAAGAGGCTTCCTCGCCGAACTCAGGCACCACGACCGGTTCAATGTAACGCTGCCGGTGGGTAAGAACCTTCATCTTTTTGCCCTTCGGCACAGGCTCAACTAGGGCGGCCGAAGCAGCAGCCTTTTTCTTATTCCCCTGTCCCCGCAACGGGTAGCGGTAATCGGGGTAGAAAAAGCCAATGGCGTCAAAAACTCTGTTCATTCTATTTTTTCCCCGACCTCCGAAGGCTGCAGACAGCGCATTATCTTAAACCTTGGAATATGCTCCAAGCAGTTCATCACTTGTAGCTTCGATACATTTCAGCCAGTCGTCGTTTGGTTCATCGAACTTATCCCCAAACCTGAATGTATACTTCAGCCGGACCAAATCACCTTCGCTAGAGTTACTGATGGTTTCCTTCGGCATTTCCCAGCTTTCTACATGCGGCCACACCCTGAAGGCTATATGTTCTTGAATTAAATCCCTCGTCCCAATAAAAGAGCAAACAGTACTGAAGGCCCTCTAGCACGCTTCGGCGGCATCATCAATTTCAACCTTCGGCCTTCGAAGGCCGAAGCGAGACCAGATGGGCACATAATGACTTCCTTAATATCTTCTCTTGCTTTCAAATCATTCTTCACATAAAACCATTCTTCCATCCAGGCTCCGGGCCATCTCTTCCGAAATGTTGGCATTGGATGGCTTGCATTGGGGCAGGCGATAAACCTATAACAACCAAAGTTGTTGTGGTACTGTTCTTTACCCATGGCCTTCATCTCATATAGCAATTCGTGCATATTACAGAAGCACTTTGCACTTTGTTCTAACCCCTGGCTTCTTACTGCTCAGACCAAAATCCCCATCCTTATTATGGCTTCGAGCACTAGTACAGAGAAGCTCTACAGTGGTGGTCGTAAACCTATTTACAGTGGCATTTTTCGTAACCGCCAGTGCTAGGGGCCAGTAGAAATCATCATTTTTATAGGTGGGTAACTGAGGACCGCCAGTGAAAATCGATTTTCACTAGCGGTCGGCGTAATAAAACCGCCAGTGCAAATCGTTTCCAGGAAACATAAAACAAATTTTAAAAATAACAAAAAAATTATTTTTATTAGGGGAGGCCTCGGCCCACCCATCCCACATGTTCGTCTCCATCAAAGTCGCAAGTCGTGGCATTTTTCGTGCACTACGTGGTTGCTAGAAATCGAACCTCTGACCTCACCTTCACGCATACCCTCCTCTATCACTCCGCCTATGGCATGCTTTGTGTCTAGTTTGTAGTTTTGTTGCCCACATATTACAACTAAATAAGTGTAAATTGTGTGTTTGAGACCGTAAAAGAATTCAAATAAAAACGTTGTCAACTACAAAGTTGAATAATTTTTTAAGTTCTACAACTTTTATTTTGACACTTTTTTCATCCGAGGTCGTTTGCAAAATTTGAATTTTAAATTTGACAAATTTAGATACAATTTTTGAGAGCCAAAATGATTTCAAATAAAAAAGTTGTCAACTACAAAGTTTTATAACTTTCAGAGATCTACAACTTTTATTTTGGTGGTTTCATCATACGAGGTCGTTTGTAAAACTCGAAAAATTAACGATAAAAATGATTTCTAGTGGCGGTTCCTTAAGAAAACCGCCACTAGAAATCGATTTTTACAGGCGGTTCTTTAAGAAAACTGCCACTAGAAATCATGGATTTCTACTGGCGGTTTTCATAATGAACCGCCTCTAGAAATACGATTTCTAGTGGCGGTTTTCTTAAGAAATCGCCACTAAAAATAGCACAGGCGGTTGATAACCGAATCCGCCTATAAAAATGTATCGCACCGCAGCCATTGAGCCTTATTCTACTAGTGGAGGGTGATCTGATGAAGGAAGATTTGGTACGTCCTCAACACTTCAACTACAAACTTACTCAAAGGAAACCGAAGCCTAGCCTTGAAGAAGCTTCGGAAAATCACAACTTCGTTCTCCTCAGGGGCAGGAACTTTGTTGTCTCCATAGCCCTCACAATAGACATATCCCAAAAGTATCTTCCCCTCATGTTTTCGAGGTGACTCTGTTTGATGGTCGATTTTCCGAAGATTGAATGACTTGGCCTCCAGGGCCGATCCTTAGAATCTTTGTCCCCACTTTCCACATCATTGCTATCGTTGTCTCCAGTATCTTCGGACAAGCCCTCCAGTATCTCTTTAGTAATCTTCTCTGTATTTGTTTTTGCCATTGACTCGACAAATCCAGCAATATCAGGATTTGCAGTCTTCTTCTCCTCAAAAAGCTTCTCCTCCTCAGTTGGCTTCGTCTCGGCAACGACCTTCTTGCCTTGAGACATTTTTCTTCAGACACGGTGAAAACGCGTCTTTTAAACCAAAGCTCAGAGAGCTTGAAAAACTATCAAGCGCTAGTGTAACACCCTAAAATATAACAATTGAAAACAATCCAGTTTGAATTATTAGTTTTCAGTAGAAAGAAAAATATTTATATTTTCAAATAATGAAATGGTGATATAAGAAAATTAAATAATTTCTTAAGTAGTAAAATCTTATCAAGTGTTTTATGTATTCATGCCGAGGCTTAAATTTTGATTGATGTATCTAATTTTTTTATATAATTATATGAGAAAAATCTCATTTTATTTGTTTTTTAAGAACACTTTATTTTGATAATGGGATTTGCCCTAAAACTATTTATTGTATAACTTCTGTATGTTACTATTTTATTTTGGAATATATATAATTTCTGAGTTTAAAAAAAAGAGAAAATAATTTTCAAAAAAAAAACAAAAACAAAACGCACACACGCACGCATCTGTTTTTTTAAGAAAAAAACAAATTGAGAAAACAAAAAAAACACACGCACTCACACTAGCGGCCCGCTCAGCCACCAGTCCCACGTGACCCACTCTCCCTCTCTCTTTCTTACTACGACGCAAGGGCCCCACACGTCAGGTGCTTCTTCATCTCCCAGTTCCGGTCGTTCCTGTGTAGTCCTCGTCGTGTGCTGCCGTTCTTCGCCGCCTTGCCTTGCCCCGACCACGCCCATGGAACCCGCGCAGCCGAGCGCGCTCTGCCCTCACCCGGAGACCGACCACGCGACCCCGCCAAGGAGCACTGTGACGCACCGCACCAGGCCACCGAGCAGTCCAAGTGCCCCAGCCGAGCAGCCCCAGCCCCTGCGCAGCAGCCACCAGGAAGCAGCGCCTAGGAGCAGCCGCGACACCAAGCACCAAGAGCCACCCAGCGCCACGACCCGACCGGCCGAGGATCCCACGCCCGCGACCGTTTCTCTCCTGCGTAAATGGAACTTCAATGCCGCGCGTCAGTTCGTCACTCGAGTAATGGAGCTTCAAGACGACCGTTTCTCTGAGTTTATGGCAGACACCATTGCTTCTCCATCGGTGACCTCCCAGCTTCCCATCCTCGGCTATAAATGGATGGCCCGAGCTCGCCTCTCATTACTGCTGCACTGTGCCTCGCCCTCGCTAGTTCACTTCGCCATGACTCGGAGCTCCCTCCCCTGTGCTATCGAGATCTTCCTGCGTTGAACTCTATTCACGCAGCTGCCTTGCTGGTCTCTGTTCTGCGCATCGACCTCGCTGGAATTCGCCACCGCGGCCGAAACAGCACGTCGAGCCCCTGTTGTCCACACATTGGCTCACTGACATGCCTCATCGGAGTTCGCTTCGTCGTCGTTCAGCTCTTCTTGCCATTGACATTCTTGGTACGTCGGAGCTACGCACCCGTCGTACCGAGCCTTCACCTTGACGCCCATTCGCCGTCGTCCGTTCACCCAAGGTTGAAGACAACCCACTGATTTATTTTCTAAATTAAGTTTTGAATCTTGCGATTTATCGTGTAATATTATGATGATGCGATTTGGCGATTCGTGTACGATTTTAGAGATTCGATATATACGTGTAACCGAAATCGAACCCCACGACAACATTTTAATATGTGTATGATTTTATAATTTTAAAAATAAGTATGGTCACTATTCACTATCTTAGTGGTTTTCATATTAGAAATATTTATAATTAATTTTGCTTTAGTGTGTGTGGAACGATAATTGTTATTATTATTTAAAGTGTAAACTTATTTGCATGAAAAATAGAAGAAATACTAAGTCACGTATTTTCTGGTCAAATGAAAATATATATATTTTTCTATTCATGATAAATGACTTCATAAGTATAGCACTTAAGTACCTAGAATTAGTAAGATAATTATCTATGTCATAATAACCATGAATATGTTATTAAAAGTCCTATTTAGTAAAATACAATTAATTCTTAGTATATTAATGGCAGAAGAATTATAAATAAACAATTTTAGTTATATGTATAAACTCTATTTAGAAAAGAAAGAAGAAAACCGAAAGGATAGAATTTATAATAATGATAAAATGACTTAATTCGACGCTTATACTTTTCTAATAAAGAAATTAATAGTTATGTTGGTAAACGTAGGTTTCTAACTAAAGAATTAGATAACCTGTTTCTAGTTTAAAATGACCTTTTTAATAGATATTATATTTAACAAGGTTCGTTATAGATGTTTAAGTATAGCCATATTAAATAAAAAACTTAAAAGAATATGTAGACCATATGTTTCTTAATAAAAAAATAAAAGATGGTTAATCGTTCATTATCTTTCCATATAAAACATGTATAGGTTTATATATTAGCTTCTCATCAATTAATGTTTAATAATATGTTTCATGACTCATTAACCTTAAATATATAACATATATCTTTTCTAAAAGGATAAAAAGGTTTAATATCGTTATAACGTGTTTTATCGTCTTATAAACCCTTAATCTTAGACATATCACATATGACATTTTATAAAAGATTAATTTGGTGAACCTAGTATTTGTATATTTTAAATAAGATGTTTTAAGCTCATGTCTTGTTTTATAAAGTATAGATCACACATTTTTGAAAAGAATACCTTTTTATATAATCCTTGCGTGTAATATTTTTGAAAAGCGAACGCTCTTTTCGTTAAGCTTTCTTTTAGCTTCACGTATGGTGAATGTTGTATGTTATTGAGTGGTGTTTGTTTCTTCTTGTTTGTTTGTGTGATATTCAGTGATTGATCCCAAATTTGAGAATCAAGATTCAAGAACCTCAAGTTTTCTATAAGCAAGGCAAGTGGACTTCTCCCTCTGCATACTCAGTTTGATCCCAACCAATACATTTAATAAAGTTTATTCTTGGACATATGTGCATAATTTGATGGGTGACCTATACAAGATACACCTAACCTTTCCAACCTTATTCCTTGTTTAACATGGGTTTATGATTTAATCTAGTAGCTATGCTATTGCTACAACTTTACTTTTATGATGTTACTCCTACTGATGATATCAATGTTCCAAATGGTAAGTTACGTTATTGTTGTTAATCTGATGATTAAACAAGATCATATTGTGATAATTGGAACATGAAGTGACCACCTGGGAAAACAGTACAACCACGAGTGCTATCATGGTTCTGGCTTTGGTAATTAGCTTTATATGCTTAGTGCCTAGCAACCTTACCTGAAATATGGGCAAGAGGGGGAGCGTTGGTGGTGGCAGCCCACGTTAACATGGGGACGTATTCTTGGCTAAGGTACCTCACCTAGGGGGCCTCCATCATCGACTTTAGAAACTTTAGCGTGTTGCTTAGTATTAAGTGTATTCTGTGAAAGCCTCATAGTGGATCACTAGCCATTCACCTCGGAAGTGTTTACGGGTTTTGGCCAACCCAGGCTAGAGGGGATACACGACTTGTGGGTAAAGTTGTACCGCCTCTGCAGAGTGTAAAACTGATATATCAGCCGTGCTCACGGTTATGAGCAGCCTGGACTCCTCACATGATAATTGAACTTGAAGATGGAAATAAATCAAGATTCGATGATCTGCCGATGGTTTACTTAAGTGGTTTCACTTAAGTGTCTTTGAAATACTCTTATACCTTTGTTTAATGGGAATACTTGGGATTCACACTTATTAGTAAGACAGGTGTTGTTAATAAAATATTAACCAACTAAAATGCTTACTGCTCAACCGTAGCCTCACCTTGTTAAACTTGCATTAGTTTTTCCCCCACTTGCTGGGTCCCGGCCATAAGTGAGCTCACCCTTGCTTAATTTTGATCAGAAGTTTGTAGATGAAGTTATGATGCTGAGCTCCATGGATGCTAGTCTAGTGATACCCCCGGTCATCTTCCTGTGGATGGATGTCCATGTCTCGCTGTACTTTGATGAATAAAGGTTAAGACATTATGTCTGTTCGAAGTGTAATATGTTATTATAATCGTTATTTACCCTTTTATGCATTGTTCTTTTGATATATTACACTTGTGACGTCAACATATGTGTGGAAATAGATCCTGGCACACATATGCTATGCACCTGGCTCTTCCCTTGGAAACGGGTGTGACAGAAGTGGTATCAAAGCAATGTGACCGTAGGTCGCTAGATTAGTTAGAAATGGAAAGCCCAGTCAGTCGTTCAAAACTTGACTTAATTATCTTCATAAAAACTAACTTTATATCAAAACTCGTCCCTTTTATCTTCAACCCTTCTTGTCTGATTCTTCATCTATCAGAAGGTTCTAATGAGAAGCATTGCAAGATGATCAAGCTAGGATTGTGGAACTTGAAGCGAAGTTTGCCAGAAGAAACCTTTTGAAGCTATCGACGATGCCCTATTCATTATCTTATCCCCACTCCGCAAGAAGTTTTGTTATGGATCCCCTGAATCTATTATTTGACTTCTTGGTTAGGTTGATAGGATAGTTCTATGTTATTAAGTGTTTCGAGTAGATCGGTAAGGACGATGTTATATTATATTATAGTGGTTTTCTAATCCATAATATTGCTATATAACCCTTGACTTCTTATACTTCTGTTTTCTTGCCATTATATTGCCACCCTTGCGTAATATCTACCTTGATATACTTAATTCTTTGTCTCCCTACTCCTACTTGATAATGCCTCTCTATTTTGTCTCCTTGTTTATATCCTTGGTTGTATCATTTATCCTTACTTTAATAGTTCATGTTTATCTTATTTCACTCTTGGCCACCAACAAATATGTCTTGTCTAACTCCTTATTAATTCTTACCCAACTCCTTGACTTTATAATATCTTTCTTATTCCAAACCTTGTCTCACCTTTTGTTTTGGTTAAATGAGTAGAATTGGATTATGTTGTGCTGGTATTCTTGAGTTCATTGTCCTTTGTGTTCATGTTTGATTTGCTTCTTTGAAATGATTGTTGGTGTTGTGTGACTTTTGTCCACAATGACATCAGTTAGCTAGGTAAAACCTTAGATAGATGGGTTTTCTCTACTCTCTATAATCTATCTTTGCTCAACCCTTTCGTTCCTTCCATTCTTCCATACCCATACAGATGTCAGACCTTGGAATGTCAACTACAAGTGATGTCACTAAGTGCAAAGAATGTGGTGTGTTGGCAAGTCAAAACAACACTATAAATAAAATAGCTGATGAACAGACATTCAAGACACAAAAGGATGCACAACCAAACCAACCGACAAGGGACCTTGGAACATGTTGTTGTTGCGAGTACTATGGAATTCCTTGTCGCCAGATCAGTACAAACAAAAGTGAAACTACAAAACAGAAGAATCGGATTTTATTTTCTGGCATAAAAAGTCAATGGTCTCCCCAAGAACAACTAGCAGCAGATTCTCGAATACCTAATGCACTGTCAGACGATGAATTGCTAGGTTTTCCAAAAAGGAAACAGCACAAGGATGCCAGCTCCAAAAAAAGCAAATGAGTGTTACATTGATGGATGGAATATCACCTGCACACAGTTTCAGCCCCGTCATCGCATCAGGTCCAAGAAACAAAAATGGAAGCATGGAAAAAGTCAAGAAATAACTTCAAGAAAAGCTTGCTATCTATGTGGACGTGAAGATCATTACCTTCGTAACTGTCCTGAGAAGAGTTCACTACCGAACACCTCTGAGATTAAGCTATCTCAGTCTCCAGACATGGGATATGAACCAAAATGCACAGAAACTTCCAACAACATCGTGAGAACAACAAAAGGAATAGAATAATGTTTTGATACATGATTAGTCCACCTCAACCACAATCAAAAGCCACGAAAAACATGGACACATGGATATTCAAACAGAAGAATCAAGTTAGGCTCAGCTATATGAGATACAGACACCTAGTCAACCCTCATCACCTGTTGGTCAAGGAAAGTTGACTCGCAAAGAACTCAAAGCAAGAGGTGCTTGCTACTACTGCAAAAATGAAGAACATATTATTCGCGAATGTCCCAAGAAGCGTCTAAACCAACTAAAGAAGAAGACGATGAAGCAAGACCCAAACAATAATCCAGAAGACCAACCAGTTATAAGTACGATGATGAAGATCGCTTGATTTGTAGTCATTGCGGAGCGAAGAAACAATAAGTTCCTTAAAGTTTAGAAGTGTTCAATGTGAACCAAGAACCTACGAGTAACCATATATCACCATCGTTTTCTTGCTAGCCTTCTCTAATCTCGAGGACGAGATTCTTTTTAAGAGGGGTAGATCTTGTAACACCCTAAAATATAACAATTGAAAACAATCCAGTTTGAATTGTTAGTTTTCAGTAGAAAGGAAAATATTTTTATTTTCAAATAATGAAATGGTGATATACAAAAATTAAACAATTTCTTAAGTAGTAAAATCTTATCAAGTGTTTTATGCATTCATGCTGAGGCTTAAATTTTGTTTGATGTATCTAATTTTTTTGATATAATTATGTGAGAAAAATCTCATTTTATTTGTTTTTAAGCACACTTTATTTTGATAATGGGATTTGCCCTAAAACTATTTATTGTGTAACTTCTCAATGTTACTATTATTTTGGAATATATATAATTTCTGAGTTTAAAAAAAGAGAAAATAATTTTCAGAAAAAAACAAAAACAAAACGCACACACGCACGCATATGTTTTTTTTAAGAAAAAACAAATTGAGAAAACAAAAAAAATACACACACAATCACACTAGTGGCCCGCTCGGCCAGCAGTCCCACGTGACCCACTCTCCCTCTCTCTTTCTTACTATGACGCAAGGGCCCCACACGTCAGGTGCTTCTTCATCTCCCAGTTCCAGTCGTTCCTCTGTAGTCCTTGCCGTGTGCTGCCGTTCTTCGCCGCCTCGCCCTGCCCCGACCGTGCCCATGGAAGCCGCACAGCCGAGCGCGCTCTGCCCCTCACCCAGAGACCGACCACGCGACCCCGCTAGGGAGCACCGCGACGCACCGCACCAGGCCGCTGAGCAGTCCAAGCGCCCTAGCCGAGCTGCCCCAGCCTCTACGCAGCAGCCACCAGGAAGAAGCGCCCAGGAGCAGCCGCGACACCAAGCGCCAAGAGCCACCCAGCGCCACGACCCGACCGGCAGAGGATCCCACACCCGCGACCATTTCTCTCCTGCGTAAATGGAACTTCAATGTCGCGCGTCCGTTTGTCACTCGAGTATTGGAGCTTCAAAACGACCGTTTCTCTGAGTTTATGGCAGACGCCATTGCTTCTCCACCGGCGACCTCCGAGCTTCCCATCCTCGGCTATAAATGGACGGCCCGAGCTCGCCTCTCCTTACTGCTGCATTGTGCCTCGCCCTCGCTAGCTTGCCTCTCATTACTGCTGCACTGTGCCTCGCCCTCGCTAGTTCACTGCGCCATGACTCGGAGCTCCCTCCCCTGCGCTATCGAGATCTTCCTGCGTTGAACTCTATTCACGCAGCTACCTTGCTGGTCTCTATTCTGCGCATCGACCTCACCGGAGTTCGCCACCGCGACCGAAACAGCACGTCGAGCCCCTGTTGTCCAAACATCGGCTCGCTAACACGCCTCATTGGAGTTCGCTTCGTCGTCGTTCAGCTCTTCTTGACATTGACATTCTTGGTACGCCAGAGCTACGCACCCATCGTACCAAGCCTTTGCCTTGACGCCCATTCGCCGTTGTCCGTTCACCCAAGGTTGAAGACAACCCACTGATTTATTTTCTAAATTAAGTTTTGAATCTTGCAATTTATCGTGTAATATTATGATGATGCGATTTGGTGATTCGTATACGATTTTAGAGATTCGATATATACGTGTAACCAAAATCGAACCCCACGACCACGTTTTAATATGTGTATGATTTTATAATTTTAAAAATGAGTATGGTCACTATTCACTACCTCAGTGGTTTTCATACTAGAAATATTTATAATTAATTCTGCTTTAGCGTGTGTGGAACGATAATTGTTAGTAGTATTTTAAGTGTAAACTTATTTGCATGAAAAAAAGAAGAAATACTAAGTCACGTATTTTCCCGTCAAATGAAAATATATATATTTTACTATTCATGATAAATGAATTCATAAGTATAGCACTTAAGTACCTAGAATTAGTCAGATAATTATCTATGTCATAATAACCATGAATATGTTATTAAAAGTCCCATCTAGTAAAATACAATTAATTCTTAGTATATTAATGGCAGAAGAATTATAAATAAACAATTTTAGTTATACGTATAAACTCTATTTAGAAAAGAAAGAAGAAAACCGAAAGGATAGAATTTATAATAATGATAAAATGACTTAATTAGATGCTTACACTTTTCTAATAAAGAAATTGATAGTTATGTTGGTAAACGTAGGTTTCTTACTAAAGAATTAGATAACCTGATTCTAGTTTAAAATGACCTTTTTAATAGATATTATATTTAACAAGGTTCGTTATAGATGTTTAAGTATAGCCATATTAAATAAAAAACTTAAAAGAATATGAAGACTAGATGTTTCTTAATAAAAAAATAAAAGATGGTTAATCGTTCACTATCTTTCCATATAAAACATGTTTAGGTTTATATATTAGCTTCTCATCAATTAATGTTTAATAATGTGTTTCATAACTCATTAACCTTAGATATATAACATATATCTTTTCTAAAAGGATAAAAAAGTTTAATATCGTTGTAACGTGTTTCATCGTCTTAAACCCTTGATCTTAGACATATCACATATGACATTTTATAAAAGATTAATTTGGTGAACGTAATATTTGTATATTTTAAATAAGATATTTTAAGCTCATGTCTTGTTTTATAAAGTATAGATCACACATTTTTGAAAAGAATAACTTTTTATTATAACCCTTGCGTGTAATGTTTTTGAAAAGCGAACGCTCTTTTCGTTAGGCTTTCTTTTAGCTTCACGTATGGTGAATGTTGTGTTATTGAGTGGTGTTTGTTTCTTCTTGTTTGTTTGTGTGATATTCAGTGATTGATCCCAAATTTGAGAATCAAGATTCAAGAACCTCAAGTTTTCTATAAGCAAGGCAAGTGGACTTCTCCCTCTGCATACTCTATTTGATTCCAACCAATACATTTAATAAAGTTTATTCTTGGATATATGTGCATAATTTGATGGGTTACCTATTCAAGATACACCTAACCTTTCCAACCTTATTCCTTGTTTAACTTGGGTTTATGATTTAATCTAGTAGCTATGCTATTGCTACAACTTTAATTTTATGATGTTACTCCTACTGATGATATCAATGTTCCAAATGGTAAGTTACGTTATTGTTGTTAATCCGATGATTAAACAGATATTGTGATTGGAACATGGAGTGACCACCCGGTAAAACAGTACAACCACGAGTGCTATCATAGCTCTGGCTTTGGTAATTAGCTTTATATGCTTAGTGCCTAGCAACCTTACCTGAAATATGGGCAAGAGGGCGAGCGGTGGTGGTGGCAGCCCACGTTAACATGGGGACGTATTCTTGGCTAAGGTACCTCACCTAGGGGGCCTCCATCATCGACTTTAGAAACCATGGCAGGTTGCTTAGTATTAAGTGTATTCTGTGAAAGCCTCATAGTGGATCCCTAGCCATTCACCTCGGAAGTGTTTACGGGTTTTGGCCAACCCAGGCTAGAGGGGATACACGGCTTGTGGGTAAAGTTGTACCACCTCTATAGAGTGTAAACATGATATATCAGCTGTGCTCATAGTTATGAGCGGCCTGGACTCCTCACATGATAATTGAACTTGAAGATGGAAATAAATCGAGATCCGATGATCTGCCAATGGTTTGCTTAAGTGGTTTCACTTAAGTGTCTTTGAAATACTCTTATACCTTTGTTTAATGGGAATACTTGGGATTCACACTTACTAGTGAGACAGGTGTTGTTAATAAAATATTGACCAACTAAAATGCTTACTGCTCAACCTTAGCCTCACCTTGTTAAACTTTCATTAGTATTTCCCCCACTTGCTGAGCCCCAACCATAAGTGAGCTCACCCTTGCTTAATTTTGATCAGATGTTTGCAGATGAAGTTATGATGCTGAGCTCCATGGATGCTAGTCTAGTGATACCCCCGGTCATCTTCCTGTGGATGGATGTCCTTGTTTCGCTAAACTTTGATGAATAAAGGTTAAGACATTATGTCTGTTCAAAGTGTAATATGTTATTATAATCGTTATTTACGCTTTTATGCATTGTTCTTTTGATATATTACAATTGTGATGTCAACATATGTGTGGAAATAGATCCTCGCACACATATGCTATGCACCCGGCTCTGCCCTTGGAAACGGGTGTGACAGCTAGTGAGCAAGAGCTATAAAATTGAGAAAATAAGGCAAATGGCACAAGCAGTGTATCAAAATGCAGCCGGTGTGAGTTCTTATTTATACGCTCAGCGCGCTACAAATTGGAGGGCCCCGCCTGTCATTGACTGTTGCTATTCTAGCAAAGGGAAGGTGTTTTTTCAGACCTTCGGCTTAAGGCCTTCGTCCATGTCGCAGTCTGAATTCGTTATCTTAACAAATTAATACTGCAAGGGGCTACTGTTGGGGGCCTTCGTCTTCCGAAGGTCCTCAAAAACATGACTAACAATGTTTCCCCAAGTGTAATATATGAACAGGAGCCTTCAGAATCGGGATGAAGCTATCCACAATATGAAAAGCATGGTTGGGACGAAGGTCGAATCAGTTCCGAAGCTATGCGCAAGGAAGCTTCGGCTCAGTAGCAGAAAAGGTACCGACTTAAAGAGGAAAAGGCTTCTTAGTCCTCGATAGATTGTCCTAATGTCAATAGTAAACATGATGGGCATGAATGTAATTTTGCACAGGCTGCGCCCTGTGCCTATAAATAGATGAACAGTACCCCCCATACTGTTCACGCTGACTTGTATTCTTTTGTGCGTCACGCTGGTACTTTTATTTTCCATCAAGCCTAAGGTACATTTGTAATTCAATGTTGTTTCTATCTTTCCTTAATAATATAATGAGAATGAATTAGTAATGTTATATGATTGTTTATGCTGTCTTCTATAGTTTGTATGCTTCTTCCTTTATTATCATTTATTGTGATGATGAAGGTATGTCCTTCATAACCTTCGTCTGAAGATCATTATATCCTATGGGAAATAATGCTTCGAAGGACGAAGGGTATTGACATTTAACATTTTGTGTTGCCTTGTTCTTGATCCGTAGCATTTGAGAACAAGTGCCCAACAAATACTATTGAGGTTCTAGAAGACCAGCTCTAGAACACCCAGCAGCAGCTCGAGGAGGCAAACCAGCACTTAGACCTGCACCATCAAGAGATCGAGGACATGGAGGCAGAAGGGGCTGATGAGGATGTAGATATCAAGGGAGGAGAGGAGTCGGAGACTGCATCTAGCTTGGACACTGCTGGCTTAGGAAGACCACCGTCCTCTGTGTCTAGTGTTGCCTCGTTTGCCCGTTAGATTTTAGGGTTAGGGTAGAAATGTCAGCAGTAGCTTCCCTCGAAACTAGCTTAACTTTTGGATGTACTAGGCTAGAAATTTGAGTCTTTTGGGCCTGCTGTAACTGGTGGAAACTCTTTTGGCAAGATGAATGATGAATGGTTTTAAGTTTCTTTAAATTCATGAATCAAATCTTATCTTATTGGTACCGGTTGTGAAAAGCGAGGCAAACTTGGAATCCCACAAACTTCGCTGTTTAAGTTCTTTTATCGCATACAATCATGGATTTTAAGTATGATAATAGAACCTTCTAAATTTCAGATGGCAGGAAGGGCGCGCCGTGGACAAAACAAGTGCATTTCTCCACCACTGCCGCAGCCTCCTACCATGCAGGAGCTGATGGCTTAGCAGAATGAGATTCTGCGGCAGCTCGCTCAGCATCAGCCACCGCCTCAGCACTATGGGGGTGGTGATCACCACCAGCGTGCCTCGGCAGTGGCTACCTACCAGGAGTTTCTCAGTACTCAGCCGTCGTTGTTTACTCGGGCAGAAGATCCACTCGATGCTGATGTTTGGCTTAGGGTAGTGGAATCAAAGTTTCCCCTGCTTAATGGAGATTGCTCAGATGCGGCCAAGGTCTATTTCGCCACCCAGCAGCTTAATGGACATGGTGGGATCATTTCCTTGCCATGCAACCAGCCAACCACGTGGTTGAGTGGGGAGAGTTCAAAGCAGCATTTCGAGGGCATCATATACTAGCAGGCATCATGGACCGCAAGCTCGATGAGTTTCTGGCACCGTGTTGCAGTACGCCCAAGCTTTCAATGACCTGTGTCAGTACGCAGGCTACCATGCTGACACTGATGAGAAGAAGAGAGACAGATTCAGGAGGGGCCTCAGCACTAAGCTCAATGACTGTCTCAGCATAGTCAGGGCCCATAGTTACAATGAGTTGGTCAACTTGGCCATCTCCCAGGAGGACTGCATAACAGCTTGTCAGGCAGAGAAGAAGAGGAAGACCCCTATGGCAGGACCATCAGCTTAGCCTCAGCGCTTTAGAATTGTGTCCGATACTCAGAGCAGAGGACCTCAGCAGCAATAGGGACAATGGGTGATCCGACCACAGCAGCAGCAGCAGGCACCCAACCGCTCTCAACCCCTAGCTCAAAGGAACAACAACCAGCAACAACCGCAGTACCGCCAAGGCAATGACAATAGATGTTTCACTTGTGGGAATACTGGGCACTATGCCAAGAATTGTCCCAAAAACCAGCAGAGGCAGGGTCAAAATGCAAATCAGAATCAAGGCAAGAGGCAGAGGGTGCAAGTGAGACAGGGCAGGTTAAGCTTCACCACATTGGCTGACATTTCAGAGGGAGCACCCATCATGACTGGTATCTTTTCCGTTTTAAATTACCCTACAGTCATTCTTTTTGATTCTGGTGCATCACATAGCTTCATCAGAGCAAAATTTAGTGCCAAGTGTCAGCTAACCTTTCACCACACAAATGGGGGCATTATGATTGCAACACTGGGAGGCAGGATTGCCACCTATCAACTCAACTAGCATGTGCCAATAAAATTGGGTAGTCTCATATTTAAAACCACCTTCCTGATCATGAGATTGGAGAGTGTGGATATCATCTTGGGAACTGACTGGTTATCACGGCACCATTCGTTGATTGACATCGCAACAGGAGCCATTGAAATACACTCACCTTTTTGTGGAGAAATCACATTGTACCTACCTAGCCATGGTTGTACCCGTTCCTATGCATTCACCATGGTAGAGTCACCCGTGGAAAGGATTCATGTAGTCTGTGAGTACCCTAATGTCTTCCCAGATGAATTGCTAGGGATGCCACCCGATAGGGACATAGAGTTTGCCATAGAATTGCAACCAGGGACTGCACCTATATCAAAGAGATCCTATAGGATGCCTCCAGCAGAGTTGGCAGAACTGAAGAAGCAGTTACAAGAGTTGTTGGACACGGGGTTCATTCACCTGAGTAATTCACCATGAGATGTCCGGCCTTGTTCGTAAAGAAAAAGGATGAGAGCTTAAAGCTATGTGTCGATTATCGCCCTCTCAATGCGGTAACCATCAAAAACAAGTATCCTTTACCTCGCATTGATGTTTTGTTTGACCAGTTGGTCGGAGCCAAGGTGTTTTCCAAGATAGACCTCTACTCTAGCTATCACCAAATCAAGATCAGGGCCAGCAATATTCCAAAGACGGCTTTTGTTGGGGACTTGTTCTCAAATGCTAAGAGTTAAGAACAAGGCAACATAAAAAATGTTAAGTGTTAAAGTCCTTCGTCCTTCGAAGCATTATGTCCCTTCGGGAAATAATGAGTTTCGGACAAAGGTCATAAGAGACATACCTTCGTAAACATAACAAGTAATGACGAAGGATTCATATAGAGCATGAAATATAATATAAGCATCATCATAGAATCATTTCTATTTTATTAACATGGAAAAATAGAAATGATTTCAAATTACAAATGTACCTTCGGTCTTGAGAGAAGGTAAAAAGTACAAGCGTGACGCAAAAGCAAAATGCCAAGTCAGCGTGAACAGTACGGGAGTACTGTTCATCTATTTATAGACGTGGGATGCAGCCCACGTAAAATTACATTCATGTCCATTACATTTGTCAATGACTTATGGAAATCTGTCAAGGCCCACGTAGTCTTTTCATCTTTAAGTCGGTTCTCCTCTCTGCTATCGCGACGAAGCTTCCCTGCGCACAGCTTCGGCTGTGCACCATCCTTCGTGGAGCTTGATAATCAGCTCGTCCTTCGTCTGGTTTAGGCTTCGTCCTGACCATACTTCATGTTCATAATTCTGAGTCCGAAGATACCTGTTCATATAATCCACTTGGAAAACATTGTCAAATCATGTTTTTGAGGACCTTCGAAGGACGAAGGCCCCCAACAGTAGCCCCTCGCAATATTAATTTGTTAATGATAAATTCAGATTGCGATATGGACGAAGGCCTTGAGCCGAAGGTCCGAAAAAACACCTTCCCTTTGCTAGAATAGCAACACTCACTGACAAGCGGGGTCTTTCAATTTTCAACGCCCTGGGCGTATAAATAAGATCATACCGCAAACTTATCTGGTACGCACACTTGCCATCTGCTTCGGCCCACTACATTTTTAGCTCTTGTGCACTAAGATTTGCTGATCTTTTTGGTTTTAAAGCTTCGGCCTTGAAAACAGTTTTTTAGCGCTTCCGAAGATGTCTGAAGGTAAGAAGATCCCTGCTGAGACGAAGCTGAGTCTTGACGAAGAGAAGAACTTGGGGTTCCTTATAGCGATGGCGGAGACCAATACAGAGAAAATCACCAGGGAAATTCTTGAAGGTTTGTCCGAAGATACTGATGACAGCGACAGTTTTGATGTAGAAAGTGGTGGGGAAGAGTCCGAAGATCGACCATGGCGACCAAGTCACACGGTTTTCGGGAAAACCACTATCAAGCAGAGTCATATTGATAATATGAGGGGGCGGTATTTTCGAGATATATCTATTGTGAGGGCTGATGCTGGAGAAAAGACTTCTCCCACCCCCGAAGAAGATGAAGTTGTAATCTTCCGAAGCTTTCTCAAGGCAGGGCTTCGATTCCCCCTAAGCAACTTTGTCGTTGAAGTCCTGAAGACATTTCAAGTCTACCTTCATCAACTTACTCCCGAAGCTATCATAAGAATGGGGATGTTTGTCTGGGCTGCGAGAAGCCAAGGTTTAGAACCAAATGCTAAAAGCTTTTGCAACATTCATGAGTTGTTATATGAGACGAAGCCCTGGGGGAAAGAACAATATCACAACAATTTTGGGTGTTACAGCTTCGGTGCCCGCTCCGGGTCAAGCCGCCCTGTGCCAACTTTTCGGAAGAGGTGGCCTGGAGCCTGGATGACTGAATGGTTCTATGTAAAGAATGACTTAACAGCGCAAGAAAATGTCAAGAGTATCATTATGCGCCCCATCTGGCAACGCTTCGGACTTCGAAGGCCGAAGGTTGAAATGGATGAAGCGGCCGAGGAATGCCAAAGGGCCTTCGGCGTAATCTGCTCTTTCATTGGGACAAGGGACTTGGTCCAAGAGCATATTGCCTTCAGGGTGTGGCCACTTGCAGGAAAGTGGGAAATGCCGAAGGAGACCATCAAAGAGTCCGACGAAGGCGGACTGGTCAGACTGAAATACACATTCAAATATGCAGATAAATTTGTTGAACCTGATGATGACTGGTTGAAAAGCATTGAAACATTAAGTGACGAACTACTTGGGGCATATTCGAAGGCCGAGAACACTGCGTTATCAGCAGCCTTCGGAGGCCGAAAAAAGAAAAGGCTCAACCGGGTATTTGACGCAGTCGGGTTTGTCTACCCTGACTACCACTATCCGGTATTGAGTCGCAAAAGAAAAAATACTTCTACTGCGGCAGAAGCCACGACGAGTGCTACTAGTGAGCCAGTTCCGCAAAGGAAAAAGATGAAGGTGCTCACCCACCCAGCGCGTTTTATTGAGCCGGCCACAGTGCCAGAATTTATTGGTGAAGTCTCTTTGGCCTCTGAAGCTACCGAACCAGCTCCAGTGTCGAAGATGGAAGAAAAGACTGAAGCGCCTTCAGCAGAAAAAGCAGAGAAACCGAAGGTTGAAGAGCCAAAAATATCAGAAATCTTAAGTCCTTCGGTAAATGTCAAATCAATAAAAAATCAAAAGGGGCCGTCGGTGACCCCGAAAAGAAAAAGAATGGTGAACGTGCTAGATGTTTTGGAGACAATTAAGTCTTCAAGCACAACTCCAAAGAAGACTATTGAAGTTGCTGAAGTGTCTACCGAAGCTGTAGTTGCTGAAGCTTCGAAGCAACATCCTGAAGCTGAGGCTGGGCCTTCAGAGCCCACCAAAGAACAATCTTCGAAAACAAAAATATCAGAACCAAATTTGGTTGAAGAAATTGACACTGCCACCCCCGAAGCTCCTTCCAGCATACGCGATTACATTGTATGACATGCTTCGGGGAAGAAATTATCTGAAGAAGAGACTTACGAAGCCAACTACTATGCCAGAGAGCTAAAATATCCGAAGGGGGCAGTAGTGTTTAACGGGACAAATGAAGATGACTTCCTGTACTGCCTTCCTGATAATAAAGAACTATCTGTCTGCCGAGAGATGGCTAGAAGTATGGGATTCCCGAAGCTCGAAGCTGGATTATGCGCTATGACGAAGGAAGATCTCGCGGATAGTCTTGCATATAATAGCCTGAAGGTATAGGAATTAGACGTTTGAAAAAATTTTACAATACGTAATTCATTCCTTTATTCTTATATGGATTCTTTTTTTTGTATAGGGTTTAATCCTGAGCAACGCATTAAGAGCACAAAAGAGTGCCGAAGATGAAAGCTATGAAATTGCGTTCAACAATTTACGATCAGAAGTTATAAAACTGAGAAACGAAGCTCTAGAAAAAGATAAAATTCTGGTTACATTAGTAGACAAGATAAAAAAGGACGAAGCTGCTGCAAAGATTCAGACCGAAGCTCAGAAACGCGAAATTAAAGATCTTCAGAAGCAATTGGCCCGGGCGAAAGAAGAACGCATACTTGAAGAAACAAGACGGGAATGCAGCGACCAATGGGCTGATCATTTGGAGGCAACCGTGGAAGAGCTTCGGTCTTCTAAGAAAAAGTGCTACGAAAAATCCATGGAATGCGTAAAGAAAATTAAAACCAGCTTCGCCAGCGTGGGCGCATTTTCCAGTGAAGAGAATTTTTCAAGAGGCAATCCTGAAGGCCCAATAGAATGGATCAGCCACGAAGTAGAGGCCTTCGAGGAAATCCTGAGTAGCCGTGGTGACATCTGCGCTTTTTCGGGCGCCAGAGGAATTGCTAGTGTCTTGGAGAAGAAAGGTTATGAACATGTAAAATCTTTAGCTCAGTCTGAAGCTGCCTTATCCTCCGAAGACATCAAAGACCCCTCGGCCGAAGCAAGCATGGTTGGTGGCAAATTCTTTACTGATGTCTGGAACAACGGCGGCCGAGAAATGGCGCAAGATATTATTCAAAGGAGTGAAAAAGGCATCCATGATGCTAGGAAAGTAACAGAAGTTGCCGAAGGGCAAATAGGTACTAATTAGTCGCTCTTATTGTATTGTAATTTTTATTTCAAACTTTGCCCGCGGTTTGTAATAGTAATGCAAAAATATTCTGTTCCCTCAGAACCTGCTGGATCGTCTGGTGACCCTCACACAAAAGGCGATGACGAAATTAAACAAATGGCCGAAGCTATCATGGATAAAGTTGTTGAACAACTTCTAAATGAGGCCGCAGAAGTAGTATTAAGAGAAGACTAAGTGCTATCAGAAAAAACATTTGAAGTGTGATCTATGTAATATTTTGTACATTTGAATGTAATATACAAGTCTCTTTTCATTATTCAATTCTTTACGATGCATGAAATTCTACATACCATTTTTGAGCCTTCGGCGAAAAAACACCTTCCCTTCTTTTCATGCTTCGTGAAGAAGACATTCTCCGTTAAAACTATTCTGATGAATCACGTCCACGCTTCGTGAAAACATTCTCCGAAGCTATACAATTTCGATATTGCTCTGATGAAGCTCGTTCATGCTTCGTAAAAACATTCTCCGAAGCTGTATTCCGAAGATTATCATTGTATTCCCTTGTGACTTTACACAATTTTCACTTTCTCAAAGCGTCCTTTCGAAGGTTGATACTGTGTCCCCTTCTTTTGCCAAATGCAACATGATGTATGATGCTTATGCTATGCAAAATGATGTGATGATGTTATGTTATGCAAATGACATTTGTTCCGAAGATACACACAATATATTTGTAAGCTCTGCATTCCCTTAGGAACGTCTTTGGAGCTTCTTCGCCTTTTACTTAGGCGGTATAAGCTCTGCATTCCCTTAGGAACGTCTTTGGAGCTTCTTCGCCTTTTACTTAGGCGGTATAAGCTCTGCATTCCCTTAGGAACGTCTTTGGAGCTTCTTCGCCTTTTACTTAGGCGGTATAAGCTCTGCATTCCCTTAGGAACGTCTTTGGAGCTTCTTCGCCTTTTACTTAGGCGGTATCAGCGTTGACTTTTCGCTGTATGCTCTGCATTCCCTTAGGAACGTCTTTGGAGCAAAAAACTTACACTGCGCTCCCTCTGGAACGGCTTTTTGTACTTTCGGCAACTTACTCTGCGTTCCTTAGAACGACTTTTTGTTGCTTCGAAGGATTTTTAATAATTCGAAGGTCCTCCTTGTTACCGCAAATTTTTAAGCTTCAGCAACTTAAGCCTGTGGAGAAGATAGGTTTTCCTCATAACCAACCACGAAACTATTATATGAAAACTGAAATGTTCTTTATTACACAGAAAATAGAACTTAAACGGAAAAGACTGCTATCAAAGTAGGATATTTGTCAATAAATGTGCTTCGACTCTGGCACAGTACTATTGACTGTGCGAGCTTCAGATTGCTCTCTGAGATCCCTTTGGTGCGGAACATATTGGCTCCCTTCTGGCTGTTGGCCTTGTTGCAGCGGAGGTGGGGGCGGGGGTTGTTGCCATGAAGCTTGAGGTTGGCTCGCCGAAGCTACGGAAACTGCAGGGTGGTTGCCCACGTATTCCGGGATGTAAGGCTGATGGTACGAAGCAGTATGCATGACCTGCTTCGGCTGGCCCTGTTGCGCTGCAGCTTCTGCTAGCTCCTTTTGTTTCTGGATGGTGACATGGCACATCCTGGTGGTATGACCCTTGTTTTCGCCACAGAATAAACAAAATATCCTCCTTGGTTGATCTCCAAATCTTCCGCCGAAGCCCCTGGCGCCTCTGCCTCTTGGAGCTGGTGGCCGAAAGAAAGTTTGCTGTTGCCCCGAAGCCTGTGAGGAGCACTGCGGTCTGTTCTGCTGACTCCCCTTATCATCATTCTGAGTGGAGTTGTGGATGGACCTGACATGCCTCGGATAGAATCTTCCTCCGAAGCCCCTGGTCATCTCAGAAAATCTGAAGGCCTCCTCCCTTCTTTGGCGAAAGTCATTATCGGCACGAATGTATTCATCCATCTTTTGGAGCAGCTTCTCCAGAGTCTGAGGAGGCTTCCTAGCAAAGTATTGAGCTGCAGGTCCAGGACGAAGCCCCTTGATCATGGCTTCAATGACAATTTCATTGGGCATCGTTGGTGCCTGCGCCCTCAAACGCAAGAACCTTCTGACATACGCCTGAAGGTATTCTTCATGATCCTGAGTGCACTGGAACAAGGCTTGAGCAGTGACCGACTTCGTCTGAAATCCTTGAAAGCTGGTTAACAACATATCCTTCAGCTTCCGCCATGAGGTGATCGTTCCTGGTCGAAGGGAGGAATACCAGGTCTGAGCAACACTCCTGACGGCCATAACAAAAGACTTTGCCATGACTGCAGCATTGCCACCATACGAAGACACTGTTGCTTCGTAGCTCATCAAGAACTGCTTCGGGTCTGAATGGCCGTCGAAGATGGGAAGTTGGGGTGGCTTATAGGTTGGAGGCCAAGGTGTAGCCTGCAGCTCAGCGAACAGAGGAGAAGCATCATCGAAAACAAAATTTCCCTGATGGAAATTGTCATACCAGTCATCTTCGTTGACGAAGCCCTCCTGATGAAGGTCTCTCTGCTGAGGCCTTCTGTTCTGCTCATCGTGAGTAAGATGGCGAACTTCCTCGGAGGCTTCGTCTATCTACCTTTGCAACTCAGCTAGCCGGGCCATCTTCTCCTTCTTCCTCTGCACCTGTTGATGTAGCATCTCCATATCCCTGATTTCTTGGTCTAGCTCTTCCTCCTGAAGCATCGGGCTGACGGCCTTCCTCTTCTGGCTTCGGGCCTCCCGAAGAGAGACGGTCTCCTGGTTGTGGTCCAGCGGTTGCAGTGCTGCAGCCCCAGTCGCTGAAGCTTTCTTCGGCGCCATAGCGAAGGTCTATAGCTTCCGAAGGTGTTCAAAAAACTCGAAGTGGAAGTGAGTTCACCGGAGGTGGGCGCCAATGTTGGGGACTTGTTCTCAAATGCTAAGAGTTAAGAACAAGGCAACATAAAAAATGTTAAGTGTTAAAGTCCTTCGTCCTTCGAAGCATTATGTCCCTTCGGGAAATAATGAGTTTCGGACGAAGGTCATAAGAGACATACCTTCGTAAACATAACAAGTAATGACGAAGGATTCATATAGAGCATGAAATATAATATAAGCATCATCATAGAATCATTTCTATTTTATTAACATGGAAAAATAGAAATGATTTCAAATTACAAATGTACCTTCGGTCCTGAGAGAAGGTAAAAAGTACAAGCGTGACGCAAAAGCAAAATGCCAAGTCAGCGTGAACAGTACGGGAGTACTGTTCATCTATTTATAGACGTGGGACGCAGCCCACGTAAAATTACATTCATGTCCATTATATTTGTCAATGACTTATGGAAATCTGTCAAGGCCCACGTAGTCTTTTCATCTTTAAGTCGGTTCTCCTCTCTGCTATCGCGACGAAGCTTCCCTGCGCACAGCTTCGGCTGTGCACCATCCTTCGTGGAGCTTGATAATCAGCTCGTCCTTTGTCTGGTTTAGGCTTCGTCCTGACCATACTTCATGTTCATAATTCTGAGTCCGAAGATACCTGTTCATATAATCCACTTGGAAAACATTGTCAAATCATGTTTTTGAGGACCTTCGGAGGACGAAGGCCCCCAACAGCTTTCTCTACCAGATATGGGCTTTATGAGTACTTGGTGATGTCTTTTGGGCTGACCAATGTGCCGGCATACTTCATGTATTTGATGAATTCAGTATTTATGCCAGAGTTGGACAAATTTGTGGTGGTCTTCATTGACGATATCCTGGTATATTCAAAAAGTGAAGACGAGCATACAAAGCACTTGCACACCGTACTTCAGCGATTGCGAGATCATCGCTTGTATGCCAAATTCTCCAAATGTGATTTCTGGCTAATGGAAATCAAGTTCTTGGGTCACACCTGTTGGGGACTTGTTCTCAAGTGCTATGAATTAAGAACAAGGCAACACAGAATGTTAAATGTTAAAGCCCTCCGTCCTTCGAAGCATTACCTCCCTCAGTATATAATGATCTTCAGACGAAGGTTATGAAGGATATACCTTCATCATCATAACACATTTGTATAAAAGATGAAGCATATGAAACATGAGAAACAACATGAATAATTATATGATATCATATAATTTAAATATATATATATTTTTTATCACATAATCATTAATAAATATGGACAATATCGAATTACATTTATACCTTCGGCTTGACAGAAAGTGATAATACAAGCGTGCCGCGAAAGCAAATGCCAAGCCAGCGTGAACAGTACGGGAGCACTGTTCACCTATTTATAGGCACAAGACATAGCCCATGTAAAATTACACTCATGCCCTTTACATTTGCTAATGACTCTGTAGTAATTCATCGAGGTCTAAATAGCCTTTTCCCTCTTAAGTCGGTTCTCCTTTCTGCTATCATGCCGAAGGTCCCCTGTGCATAGCTTCGGCTTTGCGCCAACCTTCGCATTCTTTGTACTTCTTCAGACTGTGGTTCTGATCCAAGCCCGAAGGTACCTGTTCATGCATCGTACTCTAGAAACATTGTTAAATCATGTTTTTGAGGACCTTCGGAAGACGAAGGCCCCCAACAGTAGCCCCTCGCAAGGTTAATTTGTTAGAATAACGAATTCAGATTGCGACACGGCCGAAGGCCCCAAGCCGAAGGTCTAAAAAAACACCTTCCCTTTGCTAGAATAGCAACAGTCAATGATAGATGGGGCCCTCCATCTTGGAGCGTGCTGGGCGTATAAATAAGAACTCACCCCGAGCACATTTGGCACACATGCTCTACTTTGCTTTATTTTTTAGCTCTTACTTTCCATCAGTTGCTTAGTTTCTTAAATTTTCTAAGCTTCGAATTTAAGGTCATATTTTCGTCAGTTCCGAAGAGAAGATGTCTCACGACAAGAAGACAATTGCTGGAACGAAGCTAACCGAAGAGGAGAAGCTTCTTGAGGAAAAGACTGCTGGATTCATTGAGTCAATTGCAAAGACAAATACAGAAAAGATTACAAAAGAAATTCTAGAAGGCTTATCTGAAGATACCGATGACAGCGATAGTTATGATGCGGAAAGTGGGGGCGAAGACTCTGAAGATCGACCCTGGCAACCAAGTGTAACACCCGGATTTTAGGGGTCCAAAACCCGGGCGTAAACATAATCACCAGGTGTGCTGGGACCAAGTCTCACACATATGATGAATCATGGCACAGGATCGAATGTCACAACTTTATATATAACAGGAGTTCTATACAAAATAAATAATTACATTATAAGGAGACAACGGTCCAGCAACCCCAAAGTTGACTGGGAGACGACGACCTAGACCTCTCACGAACTCATCGCAGCATCCTCCAAGTGCCTCATCCTGCGGTACCTAATCTTGACCTGTGGTGTGTGTGAGACAGCAAGAGTGAGCTCACATACGTTCATCGCTCAACAAGTTGTGGGGAATAATGTGCATGAACTCGCCAAAGGTGGGAGCTCACGTGAAGTGTAAGGCTTACCAAAGAGGATGGTTGAAGCTGAGCATTGCTTTTAAAGTTGGTCAAAATTTTATTAGCAGTTACTAAGTATAAGTAAATACCAACCCAATTAAGTAATAGAACAAAAGTAATAACCACATCACCTGCGATGCAATGCATATGACAAATTGAATTTAGTTCCATAAATTAATCATGTGAGGGTCCGAGCCGCTCATGACCGTGAGCACGGCTAGTATACCAGTTTTACACTCTGCAGAGGTTGCGCATCTTTACCCACAAGTCGTGTATCCCATGTCGCCAGGGTTTGCAAGGCCCTTAGACACTTCCGAGGTGAATGGCTAGGGATCCACTACGAGGCCTTTACAAAGTTCCACTAGCTTCCGAAAACCCGCTACAGTTTATAGGAAGTTCCAATGCAGGAATCCCTTGCAGGACCGCCATCGCAGCAAAATCCTCCCGAGGGCCTCCCTACACTGACCACTCCCCTACTGCCCTTGCCCCTTTCGGGTAAGGTAGTCTTCCACTAGCTTTCCTAATTAATCAGCCAAGGGCGTCCCATTAAACCCTTGTGGTAGCACTGTTTTCCCGGGTGGTCGCTCCATGTTCCAATTAACATAATGATCTTATCATGAACAATAAATAACAACTGATAACAAAAGTATAATCATGAATAGTGTATCTCCATACCCAAAACCACATAAAGCACTAGCAAGTACTACCCAAAAAGGTTCAGTGGTAAACAAGGTATAAAGATAATCAAACTAGGGTAACCTATTGGGTCCCATCAAAATTAACCTATGCAGATCATTATGATTAATTAGAACATGAGTGGGTAAAAAGAAGTGATCAAGGGCACAACTTGCCTGGGACTTGAGATTCCAGGTACCAGGATGATCTTCAGGTGACTCGTGACCTCACTGCTAGTCGTAGTAATACAAACAAACATGGTATATGCAAAATTAACATCACACCAAACATAAAAATAAACTGCGTAATAATAATCTACGCGTTGCTACGAGATCGTGGGAACGAGAATTACTAAATTCGGAGCTACGGTTACCGAATTATGATTTTCCGAAGATCCACGTGGTTAAATATAGAATAGACTAAGTGCAACATTTTAACCTAATTTTTTTATGACCAAACAAAGTTACTAGATGATAATAAATATTATTGTGAGACTAATGCAACTAGAATGGATTAAAACGGAGTTACAAATATTGAGTTATGAATTTCTGGAGTTATTGAGTACAGGGTATAGATTAATTCAGATGAATAATTTTAATTCATGTTTCATTGCTAAACATAGGCACTAAGTGGTAGACAATATTAAAACAAAATTAATGTCACTGGAATGGATCAATTCGAAGTTAGAATGAATTTTCTATGAATTAATAAGTTTCTGGATTTACTTTAACACTAAAAATCATTTTCTAATTGAATTTGCTTGGTTTCCTACTCCTCTGTACTGCGTGCATCAATCCAGAGAACTGCAGGGTGTCATCTGAAAAATTCCTGGGCCATCGTGCAATTACTTTACAACTAACTAGGATCGCGGGTTAATTAGCCAATTGTTTAGGGTCTCTTTAGCAAAATAGTCGCCACGAAGGGGTACGCGCGAATCTCGGTCGTCCGATCCGATTTCGTCGCGCCAGATTAAATCACCAAGCTGGAATGCTCCTATGCCATCCCAGACACCCGCGGAAAGATCAACGGTCCACATTCAGTGAAGACCTGCCTTGATCCCAGCCCTCCACGTCGGTCTTAACGGTTTGGATTGAGGCGTCGAACCGGCACGCGTAGATATGATCTCGCACGTTCATCACAATTTGGATGACCAGGGTTACTTCTTCTTCCCCCGGGCGACAGGGCTGCGGTGCAGTGCCCATACCCGGCGGCGCCATGGTCAGGGCAATCCGCCCGCGTATTATAGTGTCCGACTCACAGAGACGATAGGTTTTACGCACAGGACGGAATAAGGCGATCGCCGTGGTAGGAAGCATACCTCGGATTGGAGCAGGAGGGGTCCTGCACACAGCACGCGGCGGACCACGACGATGCCGACCCCAGGTGAGAAATTCAGGGCACACGGTGGTCCCTTCAACCACGGTGATGCTATCCCAACCTCCCCAGGGCACGGGCGAAGCTCCTCAACCCGACAGCAGGACCCCGACGAGGCAAGTAGCTTACAGATGAGATCCCCACGAGCTCTTTTCCCCGCTCATGGTGATACTCCCCCCCGGTCGCAAGCTTATATACCCACGGACGCCCAGCGACATGCGCGAATCCAGCGGCACCCATCCCGCGAATTCCGCGCGTTAGGTGGGGAAGGAAGTCCGTGATCCGTCGGAGTGCCCCACGCGGCGGCGAGGGAATCGCGTAGCTCTGTTATGGCCTTGAGTCCGGTACAGGGGAGGGGGACGTAGCTGACACAAAGGGGCCACATGACGGGGACTGAGAGAGCGCGAGCACGAGATGGCTAATTCGCGGGCCTGATGTGTCAGTGACAAGCTGTTGGACGCGCGGACTGGGCCACAAAAGTGCAAATGGTGAGGTGGGCCGAGGGAAGAAGTCAGCCCAAGCGCAAGGAGATTTTTTTTTCTTTTCATTTTTTTTTTCTATTTTCTTTCTTTTCTTCAAATTTCAGTTTTCCAATTCTAATTCAAATTCAAATTTTTCAGAGTTCAGATTTCAAAATTATATGCATCACATAAAACTCCAGTATGAGTGCAAGGATAAATTATATCCATATGTTCATATTAATTATTTTATCCATGCTTCAAAACATATAAATTAACAAAGAGTATTTCACAACTCATTTATATTGGGAAAATATTATGTGAATGTGTAGCCAAAACTTATAACATATTATAGATTTAATATTCATGTTTTTTTTCTACTTTTTATTATTTTTTTCTCATGCAAATTTTTGGGCTTTACAAATCCTACCCCCCTTAACAAGAATCTCGTCCTCGAGATTTGTAGAAAAGGGATGCAACCAGTTTGGTTTAGGAATCAAAAGTTTTGTTTCATGTTTTTTTTTATACTAGCTAGTAGATGATTTGGAAAATATAGTCATATATGTCTAGCCATCTATTAGGTCAGATGAGGTACGATTATGGCAAGTATAGGTTGTGGCAAGGAAGAGTATAATAAGGAAAGACTTCATCCTGAACTGTGGATCTTGATTCCGCTGGCGATTCAACTTGTTCTTCGAAGTCTTGAGTTGATGTTTATCCTTCTTTGACGTGGTTGGTCTCCGTTGGTCTTTCTTCTTGGAGTTGCCATCCGAGTTAAGGACATATATATGTGAGTAGGATGGATTATGTGTAGGTAGGTTAGAATCTCTTTCTAGGTTAAAATTGAGGGTTTATGCAACTATCAAATGGTTAAGGTAGTTGCATATGGCCAATTTGGTCTGTCGTTCTTATTTTAGTTGTTTTATTTTAAGGCAGGGTGAACTAAGTTAAGACATGTTCTATAGGAGTAGAGTCTAATCTATTTCACCAGTATTATCTAACATGTTTGATAAGTCACTTTAGATTAGATCAGATCTAGGTTAGATTGGTGTGACTAGCTTGAACTAGATAAGATCTAATTAATTTGGATTGGATCATGATTGTTACTCCGGGGTGAGATAAGCAAAGTGGTTAGGATAAGATAAGATAGATTCTTTGAAGATAAGAATGGATCTATGAAGCTAGATATATTTTAATTAGGATAAGTTAGGATCTTTTTGAGATAAGATAGATCTATTAAAATAGATACACTTTAATGGAGAGTAATCTAGGCTGTTTAGTTATCTTATGAATTTTATTTATGCCTATATATATATGCAGATGTAATTGTGGATATTACTCCACAACCCATCACACTCAATCAAAGATCCAAATCAGACAAATATCATAAGAACAAACATTCAAGCTCATAGATATCTATATAAAAAAATAGTTTTGTTTTTGTTCCTAGGATTAGGTCTCTTATTCCTAAAGGTCACTTTAGGCACAGGATTTCAAAGTGTGAAATCCACATTTGTCTTTGGAAGTAGAAAGGTAAGAGTAATCAGAGTAAAGCGGAAATAGATGAGAAAAGATTTAAGAGAAGTTTAGAAAGAATCAGAGTAAGATAAGTATTTAATGGTTGCCCAGTTCTATCTAGGTTTCGTCCTACAGTCAACATTCCTCTGATACCACTTCTGTAACACCCGGATTTTAGGGGTCCAAAACCCGGGCGTAAACATAATCACCAGGTGTGCTGGGACCAAGTCTCACACATATGATGAATCATGGCACAGGATCGAATGTCACAACTTTATATATAACAGGAGTTCTATACAAAATAAATAATTACATTATAAGGAGACAACGGTCCAGCAACCCCAAAGTTGACTGGGAGACGACGACCTAGACCTCTCACGAACTCATCGCAGCATCCTCCAAGTGCCTCATCCTGCGGTACCTGATCTTGACCTGTGGTGTGTGTGAGACAGCAAGAGTGAGCTCACATACGTTCATCGCTCAACAAGTTGTGGGGAATAATGTGCATGAACTCGCCAAAGGTGGGAGCTCACGTGAAGTGTAAGGCTTACCAAAGAGGATGGTTGAAGCTGAGCATTGCTTTTAAAGTTGGTCAAAATTTTATTAGCAGTTACTAAGTATAAGTAAATACCAACCCAATTAAGTAATAGAACAAAAGTAATAACCACATCACCTGCGATGCAATGCATATGACAAATTGAATTTAGTTCCATAAATTAATCATGTGAGGGTCCGAGCCGCTCATGACCGTGAGCACGGCTAGTATACCAGTTTTACACTCTGCAGAGGTTGCGCATCTTTACCCACAAGTCGTGTATCCCATGTCGCCAGGGTTTGCAAGGCCCTTAGACACTTCCGAGGTGAATGGCTAGGGATCCACTACGAGGCCTTTACAAAGTTCCACTAGCTTCCGAAAACCCGCTACAGTTTATAGGAAGTTCCAATGCAGGAATCCCTTGCAGGACCGCCATCGCAGCAAAATCCTCCCGAGGGCCTCCCTACACTGACCACTCCCCTACTGCCCTTGCCCCTTTCGGGTAAGGTAGTCTTCCACTAGCTTTCCTAATTAATCAGCCAAGGGCGTCCCATTAAACCCTTGTGGTAGCACTGTTTTCCCGGGTGGTCGCTCCATGTTCCAATTAACATAATGATCTTATCATGAACAATAAATAACAACTGATAACAAAAGTATAATCATGAATAGTGTATCTCCATACCCAAAACCACATAAAGCACTAGCAAGTACTACCCAAAAAGGTTCAGTGGTAAACAAGGTATAAAGATAATCAAACTAGGGTAACCTATTGGGTCCCATCAAAATTAACCTATGCAGATCATTATGATTAATTAGAACATGAGTGGGTAAAAAGAAGTGATCAAGGGCACAACTTGCCTGGGACTTGAGATTCCAGGTACCAGGATGATCTTCAGGTGACTCGTGACCTCACTGCTAGTCGTAGTAATACAAACAAACATGGTATATGCAAAATTAACATCACACCAAACATAAAAATAAACTGCGTAATAATAATCTACGCGTTGCTACGAGATCGTGGGAACGAGAATTACTAAATTCGGAGCTACGGTTACCGAATTATGATTTTCCGAAGATCCACGTGGTTAAATATAGAATAGACTAAGTGCAACATTTTAACCTAATTTTTTTATGACCAAACAAAGTTACTAGATGATAATAAATATTATTGTGAGACTAATGCAACTAGAATGGATTAAAACGGAGTTACAAATATTGAGTTATGAATTTCTGGAGTTATTGAGTACAGGGTATAGATTAATTCAGATGAATAATTTTAATTCATGTTTCATTGCTAAACATAGGCACTAAGTGGTAGACAATATTAAAACAAAATTAATGTCACTAGAATGGATCAATTCGAAGTTAGAATGAATTTTCTATGAATTAATAAGTTTCTGGAATTACTTTAACACTAAAAATCATTTTCTAATTGAATTTGCTTGGTTTCCTACTCCTCTGTACTGCGTGCATCAATCCAGAGAACTGCAGGGTGTCATCTGAAAAATTCCTGGGCCATCGTGCAATTACTTTACAACTAACTAGGATCGCAGGTTAATTAGCCAATTGTTTAGGGTCTCTTTAGCAAAATAGTCGCCACGAAGGGGTACGCGCGAATCTCGGTCGTCCGATCCGATTTCGTCGCGCCAGATTAAATCACCAAGCTGGAATGCTCCTATGCCATCCCAGACACCCGCGGAAAGATCAACGGTCCACATTCAGTGAAGACCTGCCTTGATCCCAGCCCTCCACGTCGGTCTTAACGGTTTGGATTGAGGCGTCGAACCGGCACGCGTAGATATGATCTCGCACGTTCATCACAATTTGGACGACCAGGGTTACTTCTTCTTCCCCCGGGCGACAGGGCTGCGGTGCAGTGCCCATACCCGGCGGCGCCATGGTCAGGGCAATCCGCCCGCGTATTCTAGTGTCCGACTCACAGAGACGATAGGTTTTACGCACAGGACGGAATAAGGCGATCGCCGTGGTAGGAAGCATACCTCGGATTGGAGCAGGAGGGGTCCTGCACACAGCACGCGGCGGACCACGACGATGCCGACCCCAGGTGAGAAATTCAGGGCACACGGTGGTCCCTTCAACCACGGTGATGCTATCCCAACCTCCCCAGGGCACGGGCGAAGCTCCTCAACCCGACAGCAGGACCCCGACGAGGCAAGTAGCTTACAGATGAGATCCCCACGAGCTCTTTTCCCCGCTCATGGTGATACTCCCCCCCGGTCGCAAGCTTATATACCCACGGACGCCCAGCGACATGCGCGAATCCAGCGGCACCCATCCCGCGAATTCCGCGCGTTAGGTGGGGAAGGAAGTCCGTGATCCGTCGGAGTGCCCCACGCGGCGGCGAGGGAATCGCGTAGCTCTGTTATGGCCTTGAGTCCGGTACAGGGGAGGGGGACGTAGCTGACACAAAGGGGCCACATGACGGGGACTGAGAGAGCGCGAGCACGAGATGGCTAATTCGCGGGCCTGATGTGTCAGTGACAAGCTGTTGGACGCGCGGACTGGGCCACACAAGTGCAAATGGTGAGGTGGGCCGAGGGAAGAAGTCAGCCCAAGCGCAAGGAGATTTTTTTTTCTTTTCATTTTTTTTTCTATTTTCTTTCTTTTCTTCAAATTTCAGTTTTCCAATTCTAATTCAAATTCAAATTTTTCAGAGTTCAGATTTCAAAATTATATGCATCACATAAAACTCCAGTATGAGTGCAAGGATAAATTATATCCATATGTTCATATTAATTATTTTATCCATGCTTCAAAACATATAAATTAACAAAGAGTATTTCACAACTCATTTATATTGGGAAAATATTATGTGAATGTGTAGCCAAAACATATAACATATTATAGATTTAATATTCATGTTTTTTTTCTACTTTTTATTATTTTTTTCTCATGCAAATTTTTGGGCTTTACACCAAGTCACACAGTCTTCAGGAAATCGACTATCAGACAGAGTCATCTTGATAACATGAGAAGAAGGTATTTTTGAGACATATCTATTGTGAGGGCTGACAACGGAGACAGGACTGTTCCTGCTCCTGAAGAGAATGAAGTCGTAATCTTCCAAAGCTTCTTCAAGGCTGGGCTTCGGTTCCCCTTAAGCAGATTTGTTGTTGAAGTTTTAAAGATATATGAGATTTTCCTTCACCAGATTACTCCCGAAGCAATTATCAGAATGGGGATCTTCGTTTGGGCCATGAGGAGTCAAGGTTTGGAGCCAAGTGCAAAATGTTTCTGCAGCATGCACGAACTTTCATATGAGATGAAGCCCTGGGGTAAGGAACAGTATCATAACAATTTTGGTTGCTATAGCTTCGTTGCTCGCTCAGGCTCAAGTTTCCCAGTGCCAACATTTCAGAAAAAATGGCCCGGAGACTGGATGAAAGAATGGTTCTATGTGAAGAATGATTTAAAAGCAAGAGAAAATATTACAAAGATCATTATGTGCCCCATTTGGTCCCGCTTCGGCCTCCGGAAACCGAAGGTAGAAGTTGATGAAGCAGCCGAAGAATGCCAAAGGGCCTTTGGCATAGTTTGCTCTTTCATCAGGACGAGGGATTTAGTTCAAGAACATGTGGCCTACAGGATATGGTCATTAACAGACAACTGGGAGATACCAAAAGAGACCATCAGCAATCCCAACGAAGGTGGTTTGGTTCGATTGAAATATACCTTCAGGTTTAGAGACCAATTTACCGAACCAGACGACGACTGGCTGAAATATGTTGAAAATACCAGTGATGAACTACTTGGAGCCAACTCCAAGTCTGAAGATAACGCGCTATTTGCAGCCTTCGGGAGCCGAAAAAAGTAGAGGCTAAATAGAGTTTTTGATGCCATTGGATTTATGTACTCGGACTACCATTACCCGCCATGGGGGCAGAAGAGAAAGAGTGGACCTTCTGGGAAGGATGTTGCTTCATCCGCCTCAAGCGAGCCCGCGCCGAAGAGGAAAAAGGTGAAGGTTCTTACTCACCGTCCGCGCTACATTGAACCGGCCATAGTGCCTGACTTTGGTGGTGAGACCTCTTCGGCTACTGAAGCCGAAGGGCCTGCCCTTACGCATAGGATTGAAGAGCCGGCTGCAATGCTGACGGCTAACAAAATTGAAGAACCAATACCCGAAGAGGCAAAAACATCAGAAATTCTAAGCCCTTCGGTAAGAGTGGAGGTGCCGAAGATACAAAAAGATCCGATAGCAACCCCAAAGAGAAAAAGGATGGCTAGTGTGTTAGATGTGCTGGAGACGATAAAAACTTCAAGTTCTACTCTAGGAAATATTGCCAAGGTTTCAATAGGACCGGTTGAAACCAAGACAAAGCTGGCCAAAGCCGAAGCTACAATTAGCCGGGCCAATGCTGAAAATGGGCCTGCAAAGCCCATCAAAGAGAAATCCTCGGAGATTGGAGAAAAGGCAGCGGAGGAAGAAGTTATAGAACAAATTTTTCCTGAAAAACGTGCCGCTCCTATTCCCGAAGCTTTGAAAGAGAATACTGAATATATTATCCATCATGCTTCGGGAAAAAATCTCTCTACAGAAGAAAAGCGAGAAGCTCAACACTATGCCTAAAAACTAAAATATCCAAAGGGGGCATTGGTATTCAACGGTAGCGGAGAAGAAGATTTCTTGTATTGTCTACCAGACAGCAAGGAGATTTCTGTCTGCTGGGAGATGAGCAGAAGCTTCGGATTCTCGACTCTAGAAGTCGGGCTTTCGGTGTTACCGAAAGATGAATTGGCGGATAGCTTAGCATATAATAGTTTAAAGGTGTGAGGATGAATTTTTTGTACTTAATTTTTCTTATTTGCTTATGCTTAATACCTCACTTCTTTTGCAGGGCCTGATTCTTAGCAATGCCCTCAGCGCGCAGAAAAATGCCAAAGACGAAGGATGCACTATAACTCTGAACAACCTTCGTTCTGAAGTAATTGAACAAAGGAACGAAGGTCTTGAAAAAGATAAAATATTAAATTCATTGGTGAGCAAAATAAAAGAAGACGAAACTACTTCTAGAGCCCAAGCTGAAGCCCAGAAATGTAAAATTGAAGACCTTCGGAAACAGCTGGCTGAAGCAAAATTAAAATGCGCTGTTGCCGAAGCTGAACGAGATGCCAGTGACTAGTGAAAAAGTTACTGGGAAAAAACAGTTGCAGAACTTCGGGCGTCAAAAGAAAAATGTTTTGTAAAATCTATAGATTGTGTAAAAAAGATAAAAACTAGCTTTGCCAATGTTGGCGCATATTCAAGCGAGGATAACTTCATACGAGGCGACCCCGAAGGCCCAATTGAGTGGATCAGCAACGAAGCCGAAGTTTTTGAAGAAATTTTGAACGACCGCGGGGACGTCTGTGCCTTCTCTGGTGCAAGAGGAGTTGCAGCTATTCTGGAAAGAGCAGGGTGCGAACATGTGAAAACTTTGGCCCAAGTCGAAGCTGCTCTATCGGTTGATGATACAAAGGACCCCTCGGCCAAAGCAAGCTTAGTGAGCGGAAAATTCTTCACTGACATCTGGGAAAATGGCGGCCGAGGGATGGCCCATGAAATAATAAAGAAGAGTGAAAAAGATACTCATGACGCTAGGGAAGCAACGAAGGCAGCTGAAAAAGCTGCGGAACTCGAAAGGCGGATAGGTATTGCTTAATGGGTTTTAACTTTATTGTTTATTTTTGTGACTTCAAATTGATTTACGTTTTCTACCACATCTGAACTATCTCCTCCCCCCGAACCCTTCGAGTCGTTGGCCGACCCAAAGGCAAAGGCATCAGCAGAAATTTTTAGGATGGCTGAAGCTATTGTAGATGAAGTCGTTACCCAACTGCTGACCGAAGCTGCAGATGAAGTTTTGAAAGAAGAATAGCTATTGTAAAAACATTGCTGGAATGTTAATGCAGTCATTTGCTGAACTATGTTTGTAATATTCGGTGCTCATGTGTTTTGAATGTAATATATGAATGGTTTTGTAATTTATTTCTTTACGATGCATGAAACTTTTATGTACATACCGTTTTTGAGCCTTTGGCGAAAAAAACACCTTCCCTTCTTTTCATGCTTCGTAAAGAAGATCTTTTATGCTTCGTGAGAAATCCTCCAATCATCGCAGAAACATTAATGCTTCGTCAATAATGGATTTTTGCCTCCATATCAAGGCTGATGAAGCTGTATTTCTTCAAGACTTCTTTTGTGCCTTAGCACAATCTCATTTTTTGGAAGTATTCTCCTCGGTCAACATTGTATCCCTCTCTTATGCCATTGATGCAATATGATGTATGATGTTATGTTATGTGAATGATGTGATGATGTTTTGCTATGCAAAATGATATTTGTGCCGATGTCACACACATATCCCCATAGTGGAATACTCAATCTCTTTGCCGTTTATTTTTCGGCTTCACCGCTTATTTTTTGGTGTATCAGCGCTGACTTTTCGCTGTAAGTTCTGCATTCCCTTAGGAACGTCTTTTGAACTTCTTCGCCTTCTATTTCGGCGGTATTCGCGTTGACTTTTCGCGCTTCGCCTTATATTTAGGCGATATTTGGCTCTGCATTCCCTTTGGAACGACTTTTGTGCAAAAAACTTACTATGCGCTCCCCTAGGAACAACTTTTTGTAGCTTCGGCAAACTTACTCTGCGTTCCATAGAACGACTTTCTGTAGCTTCGGAGATACTTATGATGTAATTTTTAGCCACACGTTCTCTTAGAAACAACTTTTTGTGCTTCAGCAACTTTGTTAGACTCTGTGAGTCTGTGGAAAAAATGTATTTTCACTATGGCAAAAATGAAGCTATTACAAGGAATTGAAAATGACAAGACAACTAGGTTTTTGATAATTGTTCCTTAGTAAGAAAGAAAATGATAATGAATGTAAAAACTGTTTCAGGGGTAGGATATCTCTCAGTAGATATGCTTCAATTCTAGCACAGTACTGTTGACTGTGCGAGCTTCAGACTCCTCCCTAAAATCTCGCTGCTGGTGGGTCTGTTGGCTCCCTTCTGGCTGCTGACCTCGTGGATACGCAGGTTGTAGCGGTGGCAGAGGTGGAGGCTGTGGTCAGGATGCCTGCGACTGACTAGCCGAAGCAACAGATGCTATAGGATGGTTACCCACATACTCTGGTATGTAGGGTGAGTGATACGAAGCAGTATGCATGACTTGCTTCGGCTGGTTCTGCTGGGCTACAACTTCTGCTATTTCTTTTTGTTTCTGTATGGTGACATGGCACATTCTTGTAGTATGGCCCTTGTCCTCACCATAGAATAAGCAATAAATTTTCATAGGTTGATCCCCAAACCTTCCTCCAAAGCCCCTGGCGCCTCTGCCCCTTGGAGCTGGCGGCCGAAGATAGCTTTGTTGCTGCTCCGAAGCTTGCGAGGGATATTGTGGCCTCTGTTGTTGACTTCCTCTGTCGTCACTCTAGGTGGAGTGGATGGACCTGACATGTCTTGGGTGAATTCTCCCTCCGAAGCCCCTGGTCATCTCAGAGAACCTATAAGCTTCCTCCCTTCTCTGACGAAAATCGTTGTCAGCGCGGATGTATTCATCCATCTTTTGAAGCAGCTTCTCCAAAGTCTGTGGAGGCTTTCTAGCGAAATACTGGGCAGTAGGTCCTGGACAGAGCCCCTTGATCATGGCCTCAATGACAATTTCATTGGGCACTGTAGGCGCCTGTGCTCTCAGACGCAAGAACCTTCGGACGTATGCCTGAAGATACTCCTCATGATCTTGTGTGCATTGAAACAGAGCCTGAGCTATGACTGGCTTCGTCTGGAAGCCCTGGAAGCTTGTCACCAGCATGTCCTTGAGCTTCTGCCATGAGGTGACAGTTCCTGGCCAAAGAGAAGAATACCATGTCTGGGCCACATTCTTAACTGCCATGACGAAGGATTTGGCCATGACAGCTGCATTGCCTCCATATGAAGATATGGTTGCTTCCTAACTCATCAAAAACTGCTTCGGATCTGAATGTCCATCATACATTGGAAGCTGAGGGGGCTTGTATGATGGGGCCACGAGATAGCCTGCAGTTCTGCTGCCAAGGGAGAAGCATCATCAAAAGTAAAGGTATCACGATTAAAATCATCATACCATCCATCGTCATTAAACAAGTCCTCTTGATGAAACTCCCTGTGCTGGGGCCTTCGTTCTTGTTCTTCTTGAGAAAGATGGCGTACTTTTTCAGTGGCTTCGTCGATCTGCCTTTGAAGGTCGGCTAGTCGAGCCATCTTCTCCTTCTTCCTTTGTACTTATTGATGAAGCATCTCCATGTTTCTGATTTGTTGGTCCAACTCGTCCTCCTGGGGTGTTGGACTAGTGGCCTTCCTCTTCTGGCTTCGTGCTTCTCGAAGAGAAAGGGTCTCCTGATTCGGGTCCAGTGGTTGCAGAACGGCAGCCCCTGTCGCTGAAGCTTTCTTCGGTGGCATGACGAAGGTCAGTGCTTGCCGAAAGTGGTCGAAAAGGATTCACCGGTGGTGGGCGCCAATGTTGGGGACTTGTTCTCAAGTGCTATGAATTAAGAACAAGGCAACACAGAATGTTAAATGTTAAAGCCCACCATCCTTCGAAGCATTATCTCCCTCAGGATATAATGATCTTCAGACGAAGGTTATGAAGGATATACCTTCATCATCATAACACATTTGTATAAAAGACGAAGCATATGAAACATGAGAAACAACATGAATAATTATATGATATAATATAATTTATATATATATATTTCTTATCACATAATCATTAATAAATATGGACAATATCGAATTACATTTATACCTTCGGCTTGATAGAAAGTGATAATACAAGCGTGCCGTGAAAGCAAATGGCAAGTCAGCGTGAACAGTACGTAAGCACTGTTCACCTATTTATAGGCACAAGACATAGCCCATGTAAAATTACACTCATGCCCTTTACATTTGCTAATGACTCTGTAGTAATTCATCGAGGTCTAAATAGCCTTTTCCCTTTTAAGTCAGTTCTCCTTTCTGCTATCATGCCGAAGGTCCCTTGCGCATAGCTTCGGCTTTGCGCCAACCTTTGGATTCTTTGTACTTCTTCACACTGTAGTTCTGATCCAAGCCTGAATGTACCTGTTCATGCATCGCACTCCAGAAACATTGTTAAATCATGTTTTTGAGGACCTTCGGAAGACGAAGGCCCCCAACAACACCATTTCGCAGGACGGGATAGCAATTGACCCCGAGAAAGTATAAGAAGTGATGAATTGGAAGCCTCCTACCACCGTTCGGTAGATTCGAAGTTTCTTTGGTTTGGCAGGATACTATCGTTGATTCATTCCGGATTTCTCCAGAATTGCTAAACGCATGATTGAGTTATTGAAGAAGGGGGTGAAGTTCGATTGGAGTCAGAAATGTGAAGATGCCTTTCACACCTTGAGGTGACATCAGACAACATCGCCCGTGCTAGCACAGCCTGACAACACCAAACCATTTGATGTATATTGCGATGCTTCGGGCACTGGACTAGGTTGTGTTTTGATGCAAGACAACCGAGTTATTGCCTACGCATCCAGAGCACTCAGGCCTCATGAGCAAAATTATCCCACACATGATCTGGAGTTAGCAGCGGTAGTTCATGCTCTGAAGATCTAGAGACATTATTTAATGGGGGTTCATTGTAATATTTATACTGACCACAAGAGTCTCAAGTATATTTTCACTCAGGCTGATCTTAATATGAGGCAAAGGAGATGGTTAGAATTGATCAAGGATTATGATCTAGAAGTGCATTACCATCCTGGCAAGGCAAATGTTGTGGCAAATGCCTTGAGTCGAAAAACCCAGTGCAACTGTATAACTATGGACTCTAAGATCGCCGCTTTGTGCGACGAGTTGCGCAAGCTGAACATGGAAGTGGTTTCCCCAGGTACCTTGGATTATATCTCAGTTGAGCCAACCTTACAAGAGCAGATAATCATGGCATAGATTGGTGACAAGGGTGTTCAAGTCATTAAGGAAATGCTCGATCAAAAGGTGGATAAGTATAAATGCTTTCGTCAGGATAGCAAGGGTATCTTATGGTTCGAAGATCGACTGGTTGTTCCCAAGAATCCAGAACTCAGGAGGAAAATCTTGGACGAAGCTCATCTCTCCAAATTTTCCATGCACCCCGGGAGTAACAAGATGTATCATGATCTCAGATCCTTATATTGGTGGACCAGGATGAAGAGAGAAATTGCTAAGTATGTATCTGAGTGCGACACTTGCCAAATGATTAAAGCAAGCTATTTGAAGCCACTCCCTATACCATCTTGGAAATGGGAGGACCTCGGCATGGACTTCATTTTGGGATTGCCAAATACCTCCCGACACCACGATTCTATTTGGGTCATTGTGGACAGGCTAACTGAAAGGGAAATGTGCCCTTGGGCCATTTCTAAGTATTTTGGTGATTTAGTGTCCAACACAAGTGCCTAAGTGTAAAAAGGTGGACAAAGTACAAATCAAGAATTAAGGTATGTTTCTCAGACTTAGTACATTGTTTTATGGACTAATGTATTGTGTCTAAGTGCTGGAAATAGGAAAAATCCAATTGGAAATGTCTTGGCTCGAGCAGCCAAGAATCTGCTGAGTCTGCAAGCACCGGACTGTCCGGTGGTGCACCGGACAGTGTCCGGTGCGCCAGGCTGGCTCGAGCGAAGTGGCTACTCTCGGGAATTCACCGGCGACTTACGGCTAAAATTCACCGGACTGTCCGGTGTGCACCGGACTGTCCGGTGAGCCAACGGTCGGCCGGACCAACGGTCGACCGCGCAATCTGCGCGGGACACGTGGCCGAGCCAACGGCTAGAAGACGGCACCGGACTGTCCGGTGTGCACCGGACATGTCCGGTGCGCCAACGGCTCTCAGGCTGCCAACGGTCGGCTTCGCTATTTAAGGAAGGAAATCGGGCACCGGACAGTGTCCGGTGTGCACCGGACTGTCCGGTGCCCCCGATGACAGAAGGCAAGAATGGCTTTCCAAACTTGTGCTCAACGGCTCCTAGCTGCCTTGGGGCTATAAAAGGGACCCCTAGGCGCATGGAGGAGAACACCAAGCATCCTTTGAGCATCATTGATCACTCACACTTCATTCTCGCGCACTTGTTCGACATTTTAGTGATTTGAGCCCTGTTCTAGTGTGCTAGTCTCTTGAGCTCAAGTCTGGGTTTTGCGTGTGCGTATTCGCTGTGATCTTTGTGTCGTGTGTGAGTTGCTAATCCCTCCCTTGCTCTGTGATTCTTCGTGAACATCTTGTGTAAGGGCGAGAGGCTCCAAGCTGTGGAGATTCCTCGCAAACGGGATTAAGAGAAGCAAAGCAACACCGTGGTATTCAAGTTGGTCTTTGGACCGCTTGAGAGGGGTTGATTGCAACCCTCGTCCGTTGGGACGCCACAACGTGGAGTAGGCAAGCGTTGGTCTTGGCCGAACCACGGGATAACCACTGTGCCATCTCTGTGATTGATATCTCTTGGTTATTGTGTTGTGTTGAGATCCTTCTCTAGCCACTTGGCAAATTACTGTGCTAACAAGTAACCAAGTTTTGTGGCTTAAGTTTTTGAAGTGTTACAGGATCACCTATTCACCCCCCCTCTAGGTGCTCTCAATTGGTATCGGAGCAGTTCTCTTCAAGAAAGGGACTAACCGCCTGAAGAGATGGATCCTAAAGGCAAGGGGATGGTGATCAACGACAAGGAGAAGGAGTCCTTCGTCAACGAGCCCAATGATGACAGGCCCACCGACTCAGGCTCGGGCCACAAAAGAAAAGACGGGAGGAAGAAGAAGACAAGGCGCATCAAGGAAATTGTCTACTACGACAGCGACGAATCTTCCTCCTCCCAAAAGGACGACGACGACTACGATAGAAGAAAGACGGTTAACTCAAACTTTTCTTTCGATTATTCGCGCATCCCGCATAGTTCAAATGCTCAATTGCTCCCCATTCCACTTGGCAAGCCCCCTCACTTTGATGGAGAGGATTACGGATTTTGGAGCCACAAAATGCGTACTCACCTGTTTTCTCTCCATCCAAGCATTTGGGAGATTGTGGAAAGTGGAATGAAATTTGATAGCTCGGATAGCCCTGTGTTTATTAATGAACAGATTCATAAAAATGCACAAGCTACTACTGTGTTGCTAGCCTCTTTGTGCAGGGACGAGTATCACAAGGTGAGCGGCTTGGACAATGCCAAGCAGATCTGGGACACCCTCAAGATCTCTCATGAGGGAAACGACGTCACCTTGCTCACCAAAATGGAGTTGGTGGAGGGCGAGCTTGGACGGTTCGCGATGATAAGGGGCGAGGAGCCGACACAAACATACAAACGGCTCAAGACCCTTATCAACAAAATAAGGAGCTACGGGAGCACGCGATGGACGGACCACGACGTTGTCCGCCTAATGCTAAGGTCATTTACCGTTCTTGATCCTCATTTGGTGAACAATATACGTGAAAATCCCAGGTACACCAAGATGTCGCCCGAAGAAGTTCTTGGGAAGTTCGTAAGCGGGCGAATGATGATCAAGGAGGCAAGATACGTGGACGACGCGTTGAACGGTCCTAGTCATGAGCCTCAACCCATTGCTCTCAAGGCAACAAGGAGCAAGGAGGCGCTACCAAGCAAGGTGGCGCAAGTTGAGGCGGCCGGACTCAATGATGAGGAGATGGCCCTCATCATTAAGCGCTTCAAGACGGCGCTTAAAGGTCGCAAGGGGCAGCCAAGCAAGACCAAAGCCAAGGGGAAGCGCTCATGCTTCAAATGCGGTAAGCTTGGTCATTTTATTGCTAACTGTCCCGACAATGATAGTGATCAGGACCAAGGGAACAAGAGGGAGAAAAAGAAGCATTACAAGAAGGCCAAGGGCGAGGCACATATCGGAAAGGAGTGGGATTCAGATTGTTCCTCCTCCGACTCTGACAATGAAGGACTCGCCGCCACCGCCTTCAACAAGTCATCCCTCTTCCCCAACGAGCGTCACACTTGCCTCATGGCAAGAGAGAAGAAAGTAAGCACTCATACTAGTACTTATGCTTCTTCGAGTGAAAATGAGTCTAGTGATGATGATGAGATAGATTACTCATGCTTATTTAAGGGATTAGATAGAACCAAGGTAGACAAAATTAATGAATTAATTGATGCCTTGAATGACAAGAATATGCTTTTAGAAAAACAAGAGGATTTGTTGTATGAAGAACATGATAAATTTGTAAAAGCACAAAAATCTCTTGCTCTAGAAATTAAGAGGAATGAAATGCTCTCTAGTGAATTATCTTCTTGTCATGAAACTATTGCTAAGTTAAAAAGTTTTAATGATGATTTAAATGCTAAACTAGAAGTAGCTAGTAAATCTAATTCTTGTGTAGAAATTGTTGAAACTTGTAATAGGTGTAAAGATTTTGACATTGATGCTTGTAGTGATCATTTAGTTTCAATTTCCAAATTAAATGATGAATTAGCTAGTCTTAATGCCCAACTTAAGACTAGCAAGAATGAATTTGACAAGCTAAAATTTGCAAGGGATGCCTACACAATTGGTAGACACCCCTCAATTAAGGATGGACTTGGCTACAAGAGGGAAGCCAAGAACTTGACAAGCCATAAGGCTCCCATCTCCGCCATGGAGAAAGGGAAGGCCCCTATGGCTAGTAGTGTGCAAAAGAATCATGCCTTTATGTACTATGATAGAAGACAACCTAGAAATGCTTATAGGAACTGTAATGTATATAATGCCTTTGATTCTCATGCCATGGTTGCTTCTAGTTCTTCTTATGTGCATGATAGAAATGTTGGTAGGAGAAATGTTATTCATAATATGCCTAGGAGAAATGTCGTTAATGTTCCTAGGAAAGTTAATGAACCTTCTACAATATATCATGCTTTAAATGCTTCTTTTGCTATTTGTAGAAAGGATAGGAAGATAGTTGCTAGAAAATTAGGGGCAAGATGCAAGGGAGACAAAACTTGCATTTGGGTCCCTAAGGATATTTGTGCTAACCTTGCAGGACCCAACATGAGTTGGGTACCTAAGACCCAAGCCTAAATTTGCCTTGCAGGTTTATGCATCCGGGGGTTCAAGCTGGATTATTGACAGCGGATGCACAAACCATATGACGGGGGAGAAGAAGATGTTCACCTCCTACGTCAAGAAGCATTACAAGAAGGCCAAGAACATGATAAATTTGTAGAAGCACAAAAATCTCTTGCTCTAGAAATTAAGAGGAATGAAATGCTCTCTAGTGAATTATCTTCTTGTCATGAAACTATTGCTAAGTTAAAAAGTTTTAATGATGATTTAAATGCTAAACTAGAAGTAGCTAGTAAATCTAATTCTTGTGTAGAAATTGTTGAAACTTGTAATAGGTGTAAAGATTTTGACATTGATGCTTGTAGTGATCATTTAGTTTCAATTTCCAAATTAAATGATGAATTAGCTAGTCTTAATGCCCAACTTAAGACTAGCAAGAATGAATTTGACAAGCTAAAATTTGCAAGGGATGCCTACACAATTGGTAGACACCCCTCAATTAAGGATGGACTTGGCTACAAGAGGGAAGCCAAGAACTTGACAAGCCATAAGGCTCCCATCTCCGCCAAGGAGAAAGGGAAGGCCCCTATGGCTAGTAGTGTGCAAAAGAACCATGCCTTTATGTACTATGATAGAAGACAACCTAGAAATGCTTATAGGAACTGTAATGTATATAATGCCTTTGATTCTCATGCCATGGTTGCTTCTAGTTCTTCTTATGTGCATGATAGAAATGTTGGTAGGAGAAATGTTATTCATAATATGCCTAGGAGAAATGTCGTTAATGTTCCTAGGAAAGTTAATGAACCTTCTACAATATATCATGCTTTAAATGCTTCTTTTGCTATTTGTAGAAAGGATAGGAAGATAGTTGCTAGAAAATTAGGGGCAAGATGCAAGGGAGACAAAACTTGCATTTGGGTCCCTAAGGATATTTGTGCTAACCTTGCTGGACCCAACATTAGTTGGGTACCTAAGACCCAAGCCTAAATTTGCCTTGCAGGTTTATGCATCCGGGGGTTCAAGCTGGATTATTGACAGCGGATGCACAAACCATATGACGGGGGAGAAGAAGATGTTCACCTCCTACGTCAAGAAGCATTACAAGAAGGCCAAGAACATGATAAATTTGTAGAAGCACAAAAATCTCTTGCTCTAGAAATTAAGAGGAATGAAATGCTCTCTAGTGAATTATCTTCTTGTCATGAAACTATTGCTAAGTTAAAAAGTTTTAATGATGATTTAAATGCTAAACTAGAAGTAGCTAGTAAATCTAATTCTTGTGTAGAAATTGTTGAAACTTGTAATAGGTGTAAAGATTTTGACATTGATGCTTGTAGTGATCATTTAGTTTCAATTTCCAAATTAAATGATGAATTAGCTAGTCTTAATGCCCAACTTAAGACTAGCAAGAATGAATTTGACAAGCTAAAATTTGCAAGGGATGCCTACACAATTGGTAGACACCCCTCAATTAAGGATGGACTTGGCTACAAGAGGGAAGCCAAGAACTTGACAAGCCATAAGGCTCCCATCTCCACCAAGGAGAAAGGGAAGGCCCCTATGGCTAGTAGTGTGCAAAAGAACCATGCCTTTATGTACTATGATAGAAGACAACCTAGAAATGCTTATAGGAACTGTAATGTATATAATGCCTTTGATTCTCATGCCATGGTTGCTTCTAGTTCTTCTTATGTGCATGATAGAAATGTTGGTAGGAGAAATGTTATTCATAATATGCCTAGGAGAAATGTCGTTAATGTTCCTAGGAAAGTTAATGAACCTTCTACAATATATCATGCTTTAAATGCTTCTTTTGCTATTTGTAGAAAGGATAGGAAGATAGTTGCTAGAAAATTAGGGGCAAGATGCAAGGGAGACAAAACTTGCATTTGGGTCCCTAAGGATATTTGTGCTAACCTTGCAGGACCCAACATGAGTTGGGTACCTAAGACCCAAGCCTAAATTTGCCTTGCAGGTTTATGCATCCGGGGGTTCATGCTGGATTATTGACAGCGGATGCACAAACCATATGACGGGGGAGAAGAAGGTGTTCACCTCCTACGTCAAGAATAAAGATTCCCAAGATTCAATAATATTCGGTGATGGGAATCAAGGCAAGGTAAAAGGGTTAGGTAAAATTGCAATCTCAAATGAGCACTCTATCTCTAATGTGTTTTTAGTAGAGTCTCTTGGATATAACTTGCTATCTGTTAGTCAATTATGCAATATGGGATATAACTGTTTGTTTACAAATGTAGATGTGTCTGTCTTTAGAAGATGTGATGGTTCACTAGCTTTTAAGGGTGTACTAGACGGCAAGCTTTACTTAGTTGATTTTGCAAAAGAAGAGGCCGGTCTAGATGCATGCTTAATGGCTAAGACTTGCATGGGCTGGCTGTAGCATCATCGCTTAGCACATGTGGGGATGAAGAACCTCCACAAGCTTCTAAAGGGAGAACACGTGATAGGTCTAACCAATGTTCATTTCGAAAAAGATAGACCTTGTGCAGCTTGTCAAGCAGGGAAACAGGTGGGAGGCTCTCATCACACCAAAAATGTGATGACAACATCAAGACCCCTGGAGCCGCTACATATGGACCTCTTGGGACCCGTCGCCTATCTGAGCATAGGAGGAAGTAAGTATGGTCTAGTTATCGTTGATGACTTTTCCCGCTTCACTTGGGTGTTCTTTTTGCAGGATAAGTCTGAAACCCAAGGGACCCTCAAGCGCTTCCTAAGGAGAGCTCAAAATGAGTTTGAGCTCAAGGTGAAGAAGATAAGGAGCGACAACGTGTCCGAATTCAAGAACCTTCAAGTGGAGGAGTTTCTTGAGGAGGAGGGGATCAAGCACGAGTTCTCCGCTCCCTACACACCTCAGCAAAATGGTGTGGTAGAGAGGAAGAACAGGACGCTCATAGATATGGCGAGGACTATGCTTGGAGAATTCAAGACCCCCGAGTGCTTTTGGTCGGAAGCCGTGAACACGGCTTGCCACGCCATCAACAGGGTCTACCTTCACCGCCTCCTCAAGAAGACGTCGTATGAGCTGCTAACCGGTAACAAACCTAATGTATCATATTTTCGTGTTTTTGGGAGTAAATGCTACATTCTAGTGAAGAAGGGTAGGAATTCCAAATTTGCTCCCAAAGCCGTAGAAGGGTTTTTATTAGGTTATGATTCAAATACAAAGGCGTATAGGGTCTTCAAGAAATCATCGGGTTTGGTTGAAGTCTCTAGCGACGTTGTATTTGATGAGACTAATGGCTCTCCAAGAGAGCAAGTTGTTGATCTTGATGATGTAGATGAAGAAGACGTTCCAACGGCCGCGATACGCACCATGGCGATTGGAGATGTACGGCCTCAGGAACATTTGGAGCAAGATCAACCGTCTTCCTCAACTATGGTGCATCCCCCAACCCAAGATGACGAACAGGTACCTCAAGTGGAGGCACATGATCAAGGGGGAGCAAAGGATGTTCAAGAGGAAGAAGCACCTCAGGCACCTCCAACCCAAGTTCGAGCGACAATTCAAAGGGATCATCCCGTCGACCAGATATTGGGTGATATTAGCAAGGGAGTAACTACTCGCTCAAGATTAGTTAATTTTTGTGAGCATTACTCTTTTGTCTCTTCTATTGAGCCTTTCAGGGTAGAAGAGGCCTTGCTAGATCCGGACTGGGTGTTGGCCATGCAGGAGGAACTCAACAACTTCAAGCGCAACGAAGTTTGGACACTGGTGCCTCGTCCCAAGAAAAATGTTGTGGGAACCAAGTGGGTGTTCCGCAACAAACAGGACGAGCACGGGGTGGTGACGAGGAACAAGGCTCGACTTGTGGCAAAAGGTTATGCCCAAGTCGCAGGTTTGGACTTTGAGGAGACTTTTGCTCCTGTGGCTAGGCTAGAATCAATTCGTATCTTGCTAGCATATGCCGCTCACCATTCTTTCAGGTTGTACCAAATGGATGTGAAGAGCGCTTTCCTCAACGGGCCGATCAAGGAGGAGGTGTACGTGGAGCAGCCCCCTGGCTTCGAGGATGAACGGTACCCCGACCACGTGTGTAAGCTCTCTAAGGCGCTCTATGGACTTAAGCAAGCCCCAAGAGCATGGTATGAATGCCTTAGAGACTTTTTAATTGCTAATGCTTTCAAGGTTGGGAAAGCCGATCCAACTCTTTTTACTAAGACTTGCGATGGTGATCTTTTTGTGTGCCAAATTTATGTCGACGACATAATATTTGGTTCTACTAACCAAAAGTCTTGTGAAGAGTTTAGCAGGGTGATGACGCAGAAATTCGAGATGTCGATGATGGGCGAGTTGACCTACTTCCTTGGGTTCCAAGTGAAGCAACTCAAGGACGGCGTCTTCATCTCCCAAACGAAGTACACACAAGATTTGCTAAAGAGGTTTGGGATGAAGGACGCCAAGCCCGCAAAGACGCCGATGGGAACCGACGGACACACCAACCTCAACAAAGGAGGTAAGTCCGTTGATCAAAAAGCGTACCGGTCCATGATAGGTTCTTTGCTTTATTTATGTGCTAGTAGACCAGATATTATGCTTAGCGTATGCATGTGTGCTAGATTTCAATCCGATCCGAAGGAGTGTCACTTAGTGGCTGTGAAGCGAATTCTTTGATATTTAGTCGCTACGCCTTGCTTCGGGATCTGGTATCCAAAGGGGGTCTAACTTTGACTTGATTGGGTACTCAGATTCCGACTATGCTGGATGTAAGGTCGATAGGAAGAGTACATCGGGGACGTGCCAATTCTTAGGAAGGTCCCTAGTGTCATGGAACTCTAAGAAACAAACCTCCGTTGCCCTATCCACCGCTGAGGCCGAGTACGTTGCCGCAGGACAGTGTTGTGTGCAACTACTTTGGATGAAGCAAACCCTCAGGGACTTTGGCTACAATCTGAGCAAAGTCCCACTCCTATGTGATAATGAGAGTGCTATTCGAATAGCGGAAAATCCTGTTGAGCATAGCCGCACAAAGCACATCGACATCCGGCATCACTTTTTGAGAGACCACCAGCAAAAGGGGGATATCGAAGTGTTTCATGTTAGCACCGAGAACCAGCTAGCCGATATCTTTACCAAGCCTCTAGATGAGAAGACCTTTTGCAGGCTGTGTAGTGAGCTCAATATCTTAGATTCGCGGAACTTGGATTGAAATGTAGCATACATGTGTTTATGCTTTTGATTATGTTCATTCTGCATATTGTTGCTTATTGTGGTGCTCAAGTTGTACAAACACTCCCTGGACCTCACAAGTCCTATTTGCAAGTGATGCACATATTTAGGGGGAGCTGTTCTATAACTTGACCCTTTGTGGCTAACCATGTATTTGAGTTTGGTTGTTTTAGTCTCCAAGGAAAATTGAAAGGGAAAAGTTGGACTTGGACCATGCGAGACTTCCACTGCACTCCGATGAAAAGAGTAACTCTTCCAAGTTCATCGTTATACTCTTATTGCCTATTTGCTCTTAGTTGATGATTTTGGTGAGGCAATGGGGTTAAAGGGCCAAGATTGATCCCGTTTTGGTGCTTGATGCCAAAGGGGGAGAAAATAAAGGTCAAAGCGATAAATGGATCAGCTACCACTTGAGAGATTTTGAAAATAGTAGAATAGAGCTTTTGGTTTGTCAAAACTCTTTTGTTGTCTCTCTTGTCAAAAGTTGGCTTCTTGTGGGGAGAAGTATTGATTATGGGAAAAAGGGGGAGTTTTTGAAATCTTAAATCAATTTCTCTTAGAATGACTCTCTTTATGTCTTAACATGTGTGTTTGACTTAGAGATAGAAATTTGAGTTTGATTTGCAAAAACAAACCAAGTGGTGGCATAGAGTGATCCATATATGTCAAAATTGAATCAAAACAATTTTGAGTTCTTATTTGATTTGATTTTGTACTTGTTCTACTTGCTTTATGTTGTGTTGGCATAAATCACCAAAAAGGGGGAGATTGAAAGGGAAATGTGCCCTTGGGCCATTTCTAAGTATTTTGGTGATTTAGTGTCCAACACAAGTGCCTAAGTGTAAAAAGGTGGACAAAGTACAAATCAAGAATTAAGGTATGTTTCTCAGACTTAGTACATTGTTTTATGGACTAATGTATTGTGTCTAAGTGCTGGAAACAGGAAAAATCCAATTGGAAATGTCTTGGCTCGAGCAGCCAAGAATCTGCTGAGTCTGCAAGCACCGGACTGTCCGGTGGTGCACCGGACAGTGTCCGGTGCGCCAGGCTGGCTCGAGCAAAGTGGCTGCTCTCGGGAATTCACCGGCGACGTACGGCTAAAATTCACCGGACTGTCCGGTGTGCACCGGACTATCCGGTGAGCCAACGGTCGGCCGGACCAACGGTCGACCGCGCAATCTGCGCGGGACACGTGGCCGAGCCAACGGCTAGAAGACGGCACCGGACTGTCCGGTGTGCATCGGACATGTCCGGTGCGCCAACGGCTCTCAGGCTGCCAACGGTCGGCTTCGCTATTTAAGGAAGGAAATCGGGCACCGGACAGTGTCCGGTGTGCACCGGACTGTCCGGTGCCCCCGATGACAGAAGGCAAGAATGGCTTTCCAAACTTGTGCTCAACGGCTCCTAGCTGCCTTGGGGCTATAAAAGGGACCCCTAGGCGCATGGAGGAGAACACCAAGCATCCTTTGAGCATCATTGATCACTCACACTTCATTCTCGCGCACTTGTTCGACATTTTAGTGATTTGAGCTCCGTTCTATTGTGCTAGTCTCTTGAGCTCAAGTCTGGGTTTTGCGTGTGCGTATTCGCTGTGATCTTTGTGTCGTGTGTGAGTTGCTAATCCCTCCCTTGCTCTGTGATTCTTCGTGAACATCTTGTGTAAGGGCGAGAGGCTCCAAGCTGTGGAGATTCCTCGCAAACGGGATTAAGAGAAGCAAAGCAACACCGTGGTATTCAAGTTGGTCTTTGGACCGCTTGAGAGGGGTTGATTGCAACCCTTGTCCGTTGGGACGCCACAACGTGGAGTAGGCAAGCGTTGGTCTTGGCCGAACCACGGGATAACCACTGTGCCATCTCTGTGATTGATATCTCTTGGTTATTGTGTTGTGTTGAGATCCTTCTCTAGCCACTTGGCAAATTACTGTGCTAACAAGTAACCAAGTTTTGTGGCTTAAGTTTTTGAAGTGTTACAGGATCACCTATTCACCCCCCCCTCTAGGTGCTCTCACTAACCAAGACAGCTCATTTCTTGCCAGTGCATACCACCCACAGGGCAGAAAAATATGCAGAAATCTATATTGACCAAATAGTGCGCTTACATGGAATCCCAAGGACTATCGTGTCAGATAGAGGAGCACCTTTCGTCGCACGTCTTTGGGAGCAGTTGCAGAAGTCACTTGGATCCAAGGTGATCAGAAGCTCAGCATACCATCCTCAAACTGATGGTCAAACGGAAAGAGTAAATCAAGTTCTTGAGGACATGTTGAGAGCGTGTGTGTTACACTATGGAAAGAATTGGGACAAGTGTCTTTTTCTGGTAGAATTCTCTTACAATAACAGTTACCAAACCAGCCTGAAGATGGCACCTTTCGAGGCCTTGTATGGGCGAAGGTGCATAACACCGCTAAATTGGTCACAAGCTGAAGAAGGGAAAATATTTGGACCTAACCTAGTGCTTGAAGCCGAGGACAAGGTCCGAGTCATTAAGAAGAACTTAGAGGCTGCTCAGGCCAGGCAAAAGAGCTATCATGATAAATGGAGGAAGCCCCTACAATTCAAAGTGGGAGATCATGTGTATCTCAAAGTATCACCCACCAAAGGTGTTCAGAGATTTGGGATCAAGGGCAAATTAGCTCCTCGCTATATTGGGCCCTATGAGATCAAGGAGACTTGTGGACCCATAGCATACCAAGTAAAGCTACCACCTCACATGTCAACAATTCATGATGTGTTCCATGTATCTTAGCTGAAGAAGTGTGTTCGCGTTCCAACAGAAGTGCTGCCAGAACCTGAATTGGAGATAGAACCAGACTTGTCATATCAAGAGCACCCCATCAGAATATTGGATCATAAGGATAGGTCAAATCGAGTAAAGTCAATCCAAATATATAAAATCCAGTGGAGCCACCATTCAGAAGAAGAAGCTACTTGGGAAACCGAGGATTTTTTGCGCTCTCACTACCCCGATTTCTGCCCCAGGAGATCGGTACGTAAATCGAATCCAAAGCAAACCCCCCACCTGTCCTTTGAATCTAAGTATAAGAGAAATATAGTTAACAAGAACTGAGTAAGTTGTGAACTTAAATCTAGAAGGGCTTCCTTCTGAAGTTGCAAAGATGATGACATTTGAAGAGCAGTTTACTAGGAAACCTTGACCAAAGAAAACACACCACGCAAGTACGCACCTTCTTAGCACCCCTCTAAAGGATCTCTACCCAAATCTCGGGACAAGATTCCTTTAAGGGGGAGGGCTGTAACACCCCAGGTGTTACCCAAGGCCCTAGCTCAATACATGCACCTATAGCATATTATCACATGTGTTTAGATGGGAAGAAGGGACACCAAAACTTTAGAAGCCATGGCTTAACTAAGTGATGGTCATGATGGGAGGGATACCCTAGCTTTTCATGTATCTTCACCCTTGAAAAAGGTTCTAAAACCCTAGTTCCCCCTCTTGAGACATTAAACCCCCAAGCATTGGATTAGTGAGAAGGGGAAGCAAATGACCATTTCATGACTTGAACCCTATACCAAAGTCTAAGTACACTTATATACCTACAAGAAATAGGAAGGTAAATATTACAAAAAGGTCCTACAAAAACCCCAAATCAAGCCCCCAAGTGGAGAGAACCCTAGAGCAATCCGATTCTTCTCTAAGTCAAAAATCAGCCCACTCCCAAAGATTGGAGATGTTCATTAAGTTGCTGGCGCCAAATCCTTAAGGTCCAAATAACAAAAAGGAGCCAAACTACCCAAGGCACACCCTTGAAAAGTTTGAACCCAAACCAGGACTGTTTGACATGGTTTGACACGAATTTTGTCTCGGGTTGAACAGTGCAGACAGACATGACTTGGCGCCACCAAATCTCCCAAACCAGACCCGATCTCCCCTTGGAACTCACATGAACTTGGTAGCTCTAGGTGCAGGGAAGAAATCTTACACAAGTCTTATGGCAAGATTCACAAGTTTAGCTGCTCAGCAGGCGCAAGAACTTGGGCAGAATGAAACGGCCACGTGTTCGACACACCCTGGCTACGCCAGAGCACGCCAACCTGCGCCCACGCCCATGCCCGCGACTATAAAGCCAACCCCGGCCTTGACTGTACACCCCTGCTCGCTCCCAACCCCGCCTGAACACAAGTTCACCGGCGTTCGCCCTACGCACGACGTGCCAGCAGCCGCCCGAGCCCCGGCCACTCCAGCCCTCCTCCATCCCGTCTGACCCCTCGGCTAGCCTCCCCGGAACTCCGTGAAGCTCCTCGAGCCCGTAGACCGAACACCACCTCACCGAAGGCGCCAGATTGACGTCGTCGGACTTCAACCGGTCGCCGTCGCACGTAGACTGGGCTGCACGGTAAGCCACTCATCGATTCATTGCGTCTACAGCATCTTGGACCTCCAGTGAAGCTCCCCATGAGGTTTGATTGAACTCTACCGCCGTGAGCAGGCCGGAGCACGTGCCGCCGATGAGCCCGACCGCCTACGCACGCGGCCAGCCCTACTACGACCATCACCACCAGCGATCCGCCCCTCGACGTGACCGCCAAAAGCCCCCGGACCTCACCACCGGACCTCTCTCGCCACCGGTAAGCCGCGCCACTGTGTTTTACCCCTACGGCTACTGTTCCGGTGAGGAGGGAGCACGGGTTAAGAGAGGGAAAAGCCAGGGGGGTTATTAGAAATGTTAGTGACTCTGGTGAATAGTTCCCAGGGGCACAGATTTAAGGTTTTGGTTAACGAATACCCTAGGGGTCTCGGTGCAAACCTGTTTTTCATAAACCTTTAAGATTTATTCTTTTTAAATGAGTAGAGAACTTGAAAAATTCATAACTTGAGTTTTATCCAACCAAATTTGGTCAAACCAATTTTGCTAGGTCCTAAATATTGTGAACTATGCAGCAAAAATAATAAACACCCTGGTTTCTGCAATACTTTTTAGACTTCTAATTTAAATAAGTATACTACCCAAAACTAAATAAACAGAGGGAAAATAAACTACTTTAGGACTAAGGTTGATAAAATTTGGAGATGTCCTTAGCTAGTAACTACACTGTTTAAAAATGTTAAACTTACTAGTATACTAGGTTAAGGAGAGATTAACCATTAAAACTTGTATTGACCCAAACCTTAAGAAACTAAAAAAGGGGCATTAAAATGAGAACCAGAGGGCAACCACATTTTTCTTGGCTTTCTTAGGTGATATAGTTCATAAGAAGAAATTGTTGAACCCTCTGTTAGTATAAAGAAAATGCACCTCATTTTATTTAATAAAAATAGTAAGAACTTAGAAAAATCCTAGAAAATTAACCCTAAGGAGGACCACCCCAACCCTAGGGATAACAAATATTATGCTAGTATGAATCTAGGAAAAATACAAGTTCTGTTGTTTGATATTTTTCAAATGACAAGTTAGTTATAAGTGTCCTTTTGGCATGAAACTTTAGAAAATCACAACAAAATCACCATTAAGTCACCTTCTCTGATTTTTGACACAGAAGCATGTTATTACCCATAGATGTTAGCAAAATAAATTTTTAGTATAGAACCCCCACCTAAATCAGAGCTGTAGTACAAAGTGACCACCTACCCGCACTTTTGTTATTTTTGCCTAGAGTTTATCCTAAGTATTCTTAACCTCAAATTTGTAGAACAGGCTACAATCATCAATATTAGCCCGCTGTAATTTTTATAGAATTTTTGGAAATTTCTAAATCATCATGGTAGTTCAAGCCTACCTTAAAAGCATAAGTAGAAAATGAAAAGAAGGATTAGTGAATATAAAGAATGTTACCCACACCCCTACAACCAAACCTCCCTAAGTGCCCACTAAAAAAACCTTGGGGGATGTCCAAAAATCTTAGTTCCACTCAAAACCTAAACCAGACAAGTATAACACATTTAGAGCATCGTGGGATAAAGAAACCCTAGTTTACCACTGACTTAATATTGCCTCACCTTACGTCATGTTTACTAAATTTGCATCTCATTAACATACATGTACTTTATTCATTGCATTCGATAGATTGTAATCTTGCTGACGGAGAGTACGTCCTCATTCCGGAGCAAGGAGCTGCTTAGGAAGGAGTCCAGGAGCCAGCACTAGAGCCTGCCATCGAGGATCTCCCTACCCCAGCTTTTGAAGGCAAGCCTCGGTTTTATGCATAACCGTTATATATATGCTATTTTACTACACTTAATGTTTGTAGGCTTGTATTGTGCACTTAAATGTAGGCGTTGTCTGAAACCCTAGATGCATGAACTCAGGATTCCTTTTTGAGATGGATACTAGTATGCTATGTCGAGTAGCTGCTTTACTAATTAGGGATCTCGGTAGAAGTCGAGTGATTTTTCTAGCACTCACGCGAGGTCAGGAATTGGTTTTATCCATTTGTATATCGAAATGATGATGATCTGTGGGCAACGATCCATGGGGATGTGTTGTCTACGAGACGAAAATTTGGAATAAGTATTAAGGTGTGGTACCGTATGTCAAGCGTTTGAACGTACTAAACACATGTCAGGAAATATGGTAACCGATAAGCCTAGTACCTGATTGAACCTGCCCGCAGAATTTACCCCTCACTGGACCTGAGACGGAGTCTCCCATGCCAGATTATGGTGGGTACAAGTGCGGCCGTTGCACGGCGGCAGCCGAGAACAATTGGAGCATTGTACGCCAAGGCCGTGAGCCCTGTTCTGTTGCCAGGGAATCGATGGGGACGGTTGATGTGTGTGGGGATGGAGTGCCTCGCTACGTCGTGTGTTTAGGTTTACATTGCAAGGTTAAAAACTCGATTCGAATCGTCTGCTTCTCGCAGCTAATGAGACTGCTTGATCCATGCTGCTACATTGAGTAATAAGTAGAAATGATGTGACTGGTAAAAGGTGTTGATTGGTAAAAATGTTTGATACCATGTATGATTAGCTAGGTACACATCTAGTCTAAAAGATTTTACTAAAACTTGAAAAGCAAAAACTTGTTTTTTTAGACTCAGCTAGTGCTTTTGGCAAATCAAACCCCTCAGCCAAACAGCTGCATGTCTAGAGGTAGAGGAGTAGACTCCTCACACCAGGTAAGTCTAGCTGAGTATTAGTATACTCAGCCTTGCTTGTGGCATAATTTTTTACAGGGTCTCTGGAGGATATGGTTGCTGGAGTGACTTGGCCGACCACCTTGCCACCAGGTTGGACAGTCGAGTGGGACCCGACCTCAGCAGGAGAGGAGCATGAGGAGTGATGGGCCAGGCTTCCTCATCCTCCCTTTTATTTATCGTTAGTTAAATTTCCGCTGCACTAAGAACAATGGTTACTACTTTTGCAAAACTCCGATGATGATGTAATAACATTAAGTACCTCTTTAACTTATGGTTTATGCTTTATTGTATTTTCTCTGTGCCTCGCCTTCGAGTGAGTATGTGGTACTTGATCATGTTAGTGGCCTCGTCGGACTAGATCCGAGGGACTGACGGTTTATTCCTATTTAAGTGTGGTCTAGCCATCAAGGCGGGACTTAGGCACTTAAGTTGGAATAATTCGGGTGGTTCTGCCACAAGTAAGACATTCAGAATTAAATGGGTTAGTAGAGAGAGCAAATGGAATCATAATGACAGGAATAATGAAGTTAATCTTCAATCAACCTAGAGGAAAGTGGCCAGAAGAGTTGATCAAAGTGGTGTGGAGACATAACACAACTGTCTCAAGGTCAACATGTTTTACACCTTTCAAGCTCTTATTCGGTGATGAAGCAATAACACCCGAAGAAGCAAAGACAAGATCAATAAGAACCACAGCTTCAGCAGAGGACGAAGCTGATTCTCAAATAACAAAAGATACTATAGAAGGGACCAGACTTCAAGCCATAGAACACATCAACAAGTATCAGGCCGAAACAATAAAATGACATGATAGGAAAGTATGAATGAAAAATATCAAGCCAGGTCATCTGGTGCTTTGGAGAATAGCCAACCCAGATATAGTGGGCAAGTTACAACTGAAGTGGGAAGGTCCTTTTCTAGTAGTATCTTCGTCAATACCTGGTTCTTACAGATTGAAGGATATGGACGGCAACGCCATACCCAGATCTTGGAACGCAGATGAGCTTCGGCGGTACTATGTGTAATTGATGTAATTTTTTCTATTTTTCCTATGGCACCCTTTTCCTTTCAGGAGGGGCGAAAGGTTTTTAATGGGGCCATAGTTTGTATTTTTCATTCTTATTTAGCCCCATGCAATACAAGGGCCAAAATCCCCCAAAAATGTAATATGTAATATCAACCTGCACCATCGAGTGCAAAAGAAAACAGGGAAAAGCTCAAAAGACGTCCCCAAGGGGATGCAGAGCTATAATCACCTTAAGGGTGACGAAGCTTCAAAAGTCATTCCTAAGGGAGTGCAGCGTAAGTTCTGAAGCTGCAAAAAGTCGTTCCTAAGGGAGCACAGCGTAAGTTCTGAAGCTGCAAAAAGTCGTTCCTAAGGGAGCGCAGCGTAAGTTCAGAAGCTCAAAAGTCGTTCTTAAGGGAATGCAGAGCCAAATACCACCGAAATAGAAGGTGAAGAAGCTCCAAAGTCGTTCCTAAGGGGATGCAGAGCTTAAAGACTCCAAAGTCGTTCCTAAGGGGATGCAGAGTCTAGGTGTGGCTTTGTGTGCGTTTGGGACATTCATTTGCACATTACATTACATCATTCATTTCATTCATACAGACATTGATTTAGACATTCGTAGGATCATCATCATCATAACATGAAGCACAAACAGAAATACTCCAGCTTCGACGACAAAGAGCTTCAATGAATGCGAAGAAGCTTCGTTCTAAACATACATGCATTTTATGCAAAGAAATGCTTCGTTGTATACAAAAAGAAGGGAAGGTGTTTTTCGCCTTCGGCTCAAAAGATATGAATTTCATCCACAGCAAAGCAATTCGTACACAGATGAAAAGGTAAAAATATATTACAAGGTATGGACAAATATACACAGTACTGTTTAATTCTCGATTACAATCTTTTGCAAAGATAATGCAAATTTTCCTAAGCTCTATACAGGAAGGCTTAAAGAGAAGCTTCATCTCAGCAACCTTCAGAATGTGCTTTGGGTTATCAATCTTCGGCACCGCTATCCTATAGATAAATAATGGTATAAGGTAAAAGTAATTATAAGAATCAAGGCAAGCAATAGGTATAAGTTCCGTACTTGTTTAAGTAGGTTTCGGGCTTCATCCCCAGCCAACTCTCGTCCACCCTTAGCCCAAATTTGAGTTATGAATCTGTTTCTGATGCTTCGGGCTTCACTAGGAATATCAATCAAATCTGATGGCGACAGGCTGAAGGTTGGTCTATTACCATCTTCGCATGCGTGCAACCGGCTTTCAAGAATGCGGCAGCTGTGCCGCGAGAAGCTAGCAAAGCACAGAAGTCACCATGCCCAGCTATCACTTCATCGAGTGCATCAACTTCATTTTTGTAATACTCAAAATTGTGTACAAGGAATACATAGTGTTTTCCTTATTTGATGTGCCTCATTTGCATCATAAAAAGAGCATACACAAAAATTTAGAGTTTAATTCAAACAAATGACAAAAAAATGCATCATGTTGGAGTTTATATGTTTGTGCATTAAATAAAGTAATAATGTTAATGGTAATAAGATAATAATTGCTAGAAGTTGAATTAAGCCCTAAATTAAACCTAGGGTTTTTGAAAATGAGAAGAAGAGAAATGATATAAAAAAATATAAATAATATAAGTATATCTCTAAAAACTTGTATTTTAATTTCACAATATGATTTGGAAATAAATTTGGCCTAAGTTTGATTTGAAACTTGAATTCAAATTGAATTTGAAAATGGAGAAAAAGAAATGGAAAAGAAAAGGATAAAACAAAACTGTGCTATTGGGCCAAACAACACCATTCTGGCCCAACTAGCCATTTCAGCCCCCCCACGCGCGGGGTCATCAACAACCTCCGAACAACGCGGCTTGGGCGGTCATGCCGAACTCCGCGGTACCGCCGCTGACCGAATTCGGCTGGGTATATAACCCGACGATGCCTCGTCCCTCAATCGACCCCCTCGGCGCCGCCATCGTATAGCCCTAGCATAGACAGAGTAGTGGAGTTCAGCGAGTGGGTGAGAAGCTTGCAGCCGTGGACAGCCGCCGCAATCCAAATTCACAATGTGCGCCCTCATTGCTCGGTCGTAGGGTCTGCGAGGTCCGCCGGGGCAAGCGCTTGCGACCAGTGAGCCTTCGAGGGGAATTCCAGAGAGCATCGGCGTCCAATTTCTCGCCGGGTCCAAGAATCCACGGCGGAGCTGCGGTGCGCCGTGGGCCTGGGTCCCTGCCTCACCCCCGAAGGTAATTCGCCTTCCTGGATGTTCTGCATTCACCCCTAATCGCGTAGCGCCAGTTTAATTTTGGTTTAGTGCCCGATGATGGTGGAATTTCAGCTCGCGGGTGAGCTCCACCGCGGGGAGGGCCTGCCATCACGGCTGGGTGTTCGGGTGGGGAAGAAGGGCCATCGGCCGTTGATTTGTTGGTGGACGGCTGGGATTAGTCCCCGTGTACCCTTTCGCGTTGATTCAATCTGGTCCATTGATCTAGTTCCAACGGACAGGATTGGATCTAGGGTAATAAAATCCGAGCCGTAGATATAGGATCCAGCGGCTGACGATGCATACCGCTTCGGTTGATGTAGAGATCTAATCTGAGCCCTCGGCTGGTGATCCAACGGCCGAGAATCGCCCGTAGCCCTTCAGCCGAGTCAATCTTGCTAAAGAACCCCTAGGATTTACAGAAAACAACCCGCAGTCCACGTAGTAGTAGTCTGTGTCTTAGGATTAATTGCGCCGAGCCCCCTGGCTTTTGATTAAATTCTGTGCGCAGTACAGAGTGAAATAAAAATAAAGGAATAATTAGGGAAATTGATTTTTAGTATATAAATAATTGCAAAAACTTGTTTAAACCCTAGAAAATTCATATTAACTCCAAATTGATCCATTCCAATTCCTATAATTTTGTAATAATGTTGTTTATCACCCTGTATCTCTCTTTTGACATGAAAACAGTCAGAAAATTAATTTCTCATTTAATCCTATTTCAGGCACATTAAATCTTAGAAAATTCACAACTTGAATTCTATAACTCCATATTTAGTGATTCCAATTCCTATGATCTCATTTTAATGTATAGATTTTTACTGTCTATTTTATTTACATGTTTGGTGCAATGTTAATTTTTGCTATACTATGTATGTATTGTGTTGATGCGAGTAGACGAGCAAGCCACTGTGGAAACTGAGGTTCAACAAGTAGAAGTAGCTGAGCAGGAGCTCATTGAAGGCAAGTTGTGCCCTTGATCACTTACTTTTCCCAGCCATGTTCTTATTAATTTTAATGATCTGCATAGGTTAATTTTGATGGGAGCCTTTATGTTACCCCAGTTTGGATTACCTCTATACCTTGTTCACCCCTGAAATATTTTTGGGTAGTACTTGCTATTGCTTTATGTGGATTGGGTATGGAGATACACTATTCATGATTATTCTTTTATTATCTTGTTATTATTACTGTTCATGTTAAGATCATTAAATTAATGGGAACATGGAGCGACCACCCGGGAAAACAGTGCTACCATAAGGGTTTAATGGGACGCCCTTGGCTGATTAACTAGGAAAGCTAGTGGAGGGCTACCTTACCCGAAAGGGGCAAGGGCAGTAGGGGAGTGGTCAGTGTAGGGAGGTCCTTGTTTGATTTTGCTGCGATGGCGGTCGGCAAGAACCCTGCACTGGAGCTTCCTATAAACTGTAGCGGGTAGTCTGAAGCTAGTGGAACTTTGTAAAGGCCTCGTAGTGTTACCCTGCCTCGCTTCCTTGGTAGAGGTGTATGGGATTCATGACCCCTTGGCAGTTGGGTAACACGGCTTGTGGGTAAAGATGCGCAACCTCTGCAGAGTGTAAAACTAGTATACTAGCCGTGCTCACGGTCATGAGCGGCTCGGACCCTCACATGATTAACTATGGAACTTAAATTTAATTTGACATTTGCATCGCATTTGGGATTATTTTACTATTACTGTTCTTTATTATTATTAAGGTTTGGTATTTACTTACACTTAGTAATTGCTAATAAAATTTTGACCAACTTATAAAAGCAATGCTCAGCCTTAGCCTTTATTTCTTTGATCAGCCTTACACTACATGAACTCCCACCTTTGGTGAGTTCATGCCATATTATTCCCCACGACTTGTTGAGCTATGAACGTATGTGAGCTCACTCTTGCTGTCTCACACCCCCCCACAGGAGAAGAACAGGTGGTTCAGGAGGAGCCGCCTAACACTGAGGAGTTCGATCTGATCTAGGTGGCGTTTCACAGTCGACATTGGCGCCATCGATCCTTAGTTCGTTTTATATTTATTATTTTATTCTGTATTAAGTCTTCCGCTATGTAATAAATACTCTGATGTTTTATGACATTTATCTCTATACACTCTGTTATTATATATGTTGTCTTCTTTGGCGCATGTATGAGATGCACCCGGCTTTGTCCTTTAAAACCGGGTGTTACAGAAGTGGTATCAAAGGAAATGTTGACTGTAGGACGAAACCTAGATAGAAATGGATAAAACCCTTACCTACTTACCTTACTCTGATTCTTTCTACACTTATCTTGATCCTGTCTCACCTTCTACTGTTCTACTCTGATCATTCTTACCTTTTCTACTCTTGGACAAGATGGATTTCACACCTTGGAATCCCTACCCCTATGATATTTTTTAAGGGATAGGAAGCCTAAGACAAAATTAAAACTATTTTCTATATTTAAAAATGTTGTTTGATTGTTATGATGAAAAATGTCTGATTTGCTTCTTTGATTGATTGAGATATTATATATATGGACATCTTAGTATGTGCCAGCGTAAGGTAATAAATTAGCTATGGTAGGTAAAACATTAATTTGCTTAGCTAATAAATCCCCCAATTTAACATGATTCGTAATTACTGCCTTGTCTACTGCTTTCTCTTACCTTATGTATCTAACTTAGATGGTCAATACCAAGAGGGGTGGTGGAATTTATTTGCCTCCTAACCAACACACTCGAAGGATATATAGACAACCTCAGCCACAGCCTGCAGAGATGAATCCTCTTAATCCTCCACCGGGCGGAGTTGATCCACTGGTTGCTGCTCAGATGGCGGTGATGCAGCAAATGGCAGACACTATGGCTGATATGCGTGCCCAGATGCAGCAAGAACGCCAGGAAATGCGTCAGGAAAGAGAATATATACGCCAGGAGTTGCGCCAGGAGAGAGATGAGATACGCCAAGAAAGGAGGGCGCAACAACAGCAGCTACAACAACAGCTTCAACAACAGCAACAACAGCAACAAGTGCCATTGCCTCCACCACCACCACCAGTTCCACCTCGTGATAAGCACCGAGAGTTCATGAGTCATAAGCCACCTACATTTGCAAGATCGCCAGATCCACTTGATGCAGATGATTGGCTGAAAGCAATTGAGAAGATGCTCAACATTGCACAATGCACTGACCGGGAGAAGGTTTTATATGCTTCTGGACGTCTGACGGGTCCTGCTGCTGACTGGTGGGATTCTTATACTGCTGCCCATGATGCTGCTGATACTATTACCTGGGCAGAGTTCAGTACGCAGTTCAGGAACTACCATATTCCAGCTGGGATGATAAAGATCAAAAAGAAGGAGTTTCTGGCATTGAAGCAAGGCAACATGTCGGTCAGCGAGTACAGAGACAAATTTATTCAGCTGTCGAGATATGCTCCGGAGGAAGTTGCTGAGGATGAAAGGAAGCAAGAGCACTTTATTGAAGGACTTAATGGACCCTTGCAGTATGCACTGGTTGCACACACCTTTCCATCATTTCAGAGGCTACTGGATAAGGCTCTTGCTATTGAACACAAGCGTGTTCAACTAGGTGATTTGAAGAGGAAGGCTATCTCACAAGGACAGGGTAGCAGCAGTGTTCGTCCCCGCTATGTCTCACCACAAGGTACACCGACTCGACCAGGAGGACCACGCCCAGTTCTGCAATCACCACTGAGGACTCCACATCCTCGACAGGCTACTCCCACTGGCACCCCAACAAAGTTTGCAGGACAGAGTTCAGGCACTACGTGTTTCAAGTGTGGGAAGACTGGTCATTATGCAAATGTCTGCCCACAGAGGATTGCTACTACTCCAGTTCAGAACAAGCAACAGACCCCTGGCAAGGGATATTCTATAGCCAGGGTGAATCAAGTCAGCGTTGATGATACTCCTGATGGTGGGGACCTCGTAATTGGTATGTTTTATGTTAATGCAATTCCTGCAACCATATTATTTGATTCTGGTGCTACACATTCATTCATGTCTGCTAGATATGCCAACACAAATGAAATACCACTGCTAAATATGAGAAAACCCATGATAGTAATTACACCTAAAGGGCCTGTTGAGGCGAATCAAATGACCCGTAGATTGACATTGACCATTATGGGTAGAGAATTTGGAGCTACTGCTATAATATTAGAGTCAAGCAGTATAGATCTGATCCTTGGTATGTCATGGCTAAGAAAGGCAAAGGCCGTTATAGCATGTGGTAGAGGTACCATAGAGCTCACTACCACTAAAGGAGAAAGATTTCAAGTTAATATTGCAGTAACCTCCTCATCCATGCGTGCAATGTTCTTTATGCCTGAGGAGTTTGTTGGGGACAACATCCGGGTGGTTAGGGATTTTCCGGATGTCTTTCCAGAGGAGTTACCAGGGATGCCACCTGATAGAGAAGTTGAGTTTGTTATTGATCTCCTACCTGGAACCGCCCCTATTTCTAAATGGCCATATAGAATGTCCGTAGAAGAGTTGAAGGAGCTTAAGAAGCAGTTAACTGAGTTACAAGAGGCAGGGTATATTCGTCCGAGTTCCTCACCTTGGGGAGCACCGGTGTTATTTGTGCAGAAGAAGGATGGATCGCAACGGATGTGTGTGGATTATAGATCTCTTAATGATGTTACGGTGAAGAACAAGTATCCGTTGCCCCGTATTGAGGATTTATTTGATCAGATGCGAGGTGCTAGAGTATTCTCGAAGATTGATCTCCGATCCGGTTACCATCAGATGAGGATTAGACCATCGGATATTCCCAAGACGGCTTTCTCGACTCGATATGGATTATATGAGTTTACTGTTATGTCATTTGGACTAACCAATGCACCAGCTTACTTCATGAATTTGATGAATAAGGTGTTTATGGAGTATTTGGACAGATTCGTCGTGGTATTCATCGACAATATTCTTATCTATTCTAAGAATGAAAGTGATCATGAACTACATCTAAGGTTGGTGCTACAGAAGTTACGAGATAATCAACTCTACGCTAAGTTCAGCAAGTGCGAGTTTTGGATTGACAAGGTACCATTCCTTGGTCATATTATTTCTAATGGAGGAATAGCAGTGGATCCTGCTAAAGTGAAGGAGATAATGGAGTGGAGAGTGCCCACTACAGTTACTGAGATTCGGAGTTTCTTGGGACTCGCAGGATATTATCGGAGATTTATTGAAGGGTTCTCTAAAATTGCTAAGCCTATGACATCGCTTTTGGAAAAAGGAAGAGAATTTAAGTGGGATGAGAAGTGCCAAGAAAGCTTTGATCAATTGAAGGAGAGATTGATGTCACCTCCAGTATTGATTATGCCAGATCTGCAGAAGGGATTTGACATTTATTGTGATGCATGTGGCCAAGGACTTGGATGTGTGCTCATGCAAGATGGACATGTGATTGCCTATGCATCTCGTCAGTTGAGGAAGCATGAATTGAACTACCCCACCCATGACTTAGAGCTGGCTGCCGTTGTGCATGCACTTAAGATTTGGAGACACTATATTATGGGAACTAAGTGCCAAGTATACACGGATCATAAGAGTTTGAAGTATATATTCACTCAGAAGGATCTCAATCTTAGGCAACGCCGTTGGTTGGAGCTCATTAAGGATTATGACTTGGAGATTCACTATCACCCAGGCAAGGCGAATTTGGTTGCAGATGCCTTGAGTCGGAAGGAGCATGTTCACTCCGCTTTCGTTGTCCAGCTACCTGATGAATTAGCAAAAGACTTTGAGAGGCTCAACCTGGGAATTGTTACACATATGGAAGGAGTGACTATTGAATTGGAACCTACCTTGGAGCAAGAAATTCGTAAAGGTCAGGTTGGTGATGCCAAAATCCAGGAGATCAAGGATCTGATAACAGAGGGTAGAGGCCCAGAGTTCACGGAGGATGAGCAAGGCACGATATGGTTCAAGAATCGGATCTGTGTTCCCGATATTGATAGTCTTCGGGAAACCATATTGAAGGAGGCACATGATTCAGTTTATTCTATCCACCCTGGGAGCACTAAGATGTATCAGGATTTGAAGCAAAAGTATTGGTGGTATGGTTTAAAGAGAGATGTGGCTGCACATGTGGCTATGTGCGATGTATGCCAAAGAGTTAAAGTTGTACACCAGAGGCCAGCCGGACTACTGCATCCACTGAAGATACCTGAGTGGAAATGGGAAGAGATTGGCATGGACTTCATTGTTGGATTACCCCGCACGTCTGCTGGATATGATTCTATATGGGTGATTGTGGACAGGCTAACCAAGGTAGCCCACTTTATTCCAGTGAAGACCAGGTATTCAGGAGCCAAGTTGGCAGAGTTGTACATGGCACGGATTGTAAGCCTGCATGGTGTACCAAAGAAGATTGTGTCAGACCGGGGATCACAGTTTACCTCTCGATATTGGAAGAAGTTGCACGAGTCATTGGATACAAGATTGAATTTTAGTTCGGCTTACCATCCCCAGACTGATGGGCAGACTGAGAGGACTAACCAAGTGCTTGAAGATATGTTAAGAGCTTGTGCTCTTAAGCATGGTGGTAGTTGGGATAAGAGTCTACCGTATGCAGAGTTCTCTTATAATAATAGCTATCAGGCCAGTTTGAAGATGTCACCGTTTGAGGCTTTATATGGCAGAAAGTGCAGGACTCCACTGTATTGGGATCAAACTGGTGAAAGACAGTTGTTTGGACCTGAGATTATACAGGAAGCAGAGGAACAAGTCCAACAGATCAGGGAGAATTTGAGAACTGCACAGTCTAGGCAGAAAAGTTATGCTGATACCCGGAGAAGACTACTTGAGTTTAAGGAGGGTGATTATGTCTATTTGAAGGTGTCACCACTCCGGGGCATGAGAAGGTTCAAAGTCAAAGGAAAGTTGTCCCCTCGCTTTATTGGACCCTTTTTAATCTTAAAGCGAGTGGGAGAGGTTGCATACCAATTGGAGTTACCGGATCATCTTTCGGATGTTCATGATGTATTTCATGTATCTCAGCTGAAGAAATGTCTCAGGGTGCCTGAAGAACAATTACCAATGGAAGACCTTAGCATTCAAGATGACCTGACTTATGCTGAGTACCCCATCGAGTTACGAGGAATAAGGTTATAAAGATGTGCAAAGTGCAATGGAGCCACCACGGCGAAGATGAAGCAACGTGGGAAAGAGAAGAAGAGCTTCGTATAGATTTTCCCCACCTTTTCTGTGACGGAACCTCCCAAGTAATTAGGCCCACCTACAGTTGTCCTTGTCCAACGGACTTTAGACAACCCTGTAGGTGCCCCTGAATTACTTGACAAGTTCGGTATCTTTCCTTACCTTACCAAGAACGATTCACCCGTCTTGCAGACATTACAGAACATCGGAGATAAAGAAATGCGGAAGCGAATTACATAAACTTACATTTATTTCAAAAGCAAGCTCGAGTACTTTTATTACAGACCAGACTAAAGTGAGTGCATAGAAGTAGTATTATACAAACCAAGGGAGGCACAAACTTCTCCCGATAGGCTATAAACAAAAGATCCTATGTGGAGGACCGAGTCCTGCCGCACTTCAGTCTTGTTTTTCTTCTTTGGGAACCACCTTGGCACAGAAGCAGCAAAAGTCTGCTACTTCCTCACCTAAAAACAACGAAGGGATAAACCCTGAGTATGGAATTACTCAGCAAGTCTTACCCGACTAAAGAAAAGACTCTCAAGGGTATGCTGGCTTTTAGGGAGTCAAGGTAAGGCTTCTCAATAATCAAAGACTCTGTTTTGCAGAAATGCTTACTAAAGTGGATCCTTAAAAATCAAATTTTATTTGTCAAGTTAAGTTCAATTACCTGCAACTAGAGTTCTTTCTACCCTAGTTCAATCACTGGTCCTGCACTAGCCAATTTCTTAACAAATACCCATCATCTTTAGTGGAATGCTACGTGTAGGTCAGTGACCAAGTCTTCATAACCGCGAAGGTACGGCGATCCGAATCGATTATACTCAGCTGAGGATCTCCAATCACACGACATATGTAGCACTTAACCCTTGCATATGTCAACCCGCCACCGAGGTTCTTAAGACCGGATCAGGTTCACGCAAACCGAGAGCACAGATACACCACCGTCCAGCCTCTTGCTACGGAGGGTACACGCTACTCTCGCCACCGCTCCATGCCCATTTCGTGTTATCTTATTCCGGCCTTAGTCTGCCCGAGGCAAGGCTTACCCATGACGAGGCATGTGACCAGTTAAAGGGTCCTCGATCATCAAGCCTACATCGAGACGGTCCTTAATCGACTCAGACGGAGACACTACACCGAGACTCTCTTCTCGTGCAAGTCACCCGCCCGGTCTCAGCTTAATCTTTTTAACCCAAAAACTTGGTACCTGACAGAGGTACATCTTTTCCGATGTTGAATCCATCACGGCCGTGATGGATTCACCATCAAGTTTTATTTTTGAAAACAACCCACCCACCTTTGCCACATCAACTTTTGTAAAAACAAAACATTTTGTTTTTCTAAAGCAATGCTAAGCATCAAAATATTTTGTAAAACAGGTGATCAAGGAAGGTAATCAAATTCAAGGAAGGTAATGCAAGAATTGTTTTATCAATCAACTCCTATCACCTAATGCAACAAGCAAGTGAGAAAGATTTTAAAAACGCCAAGGAGGGTGGCAAATGCACCGGGGCTTGCCTTTGTTATCAGGTGAGTCCTGCTCGGATCCACAAATATCGAAATAAAAGCAGTTGCCTGCTTGAGGATCTGAGGTTGGTGGAGTTCCCTCTTCAGTGACTTCTTCTTCTTCTTCGTGTTCTAACATAACCATATATATGCATAAGAATGGATGCCATGGGGTGCTCATGAGGATGCAAAGATAATATAAACTTATTATCTATGTCTTGAGTACAACTTTCCTTCACGGTACTCCGAGAACCTAGGGTTTCCGGAGTCAGTAAAGGAGTTCATAGGGCAGGGGGGGTTGGTTTTGGGTTTAGTGATCAAACAAGGTCCAAATCAACCCAAATTCTACCCAAGGCTTCTAAATATTGGTTAAAGTGCCCATAAAAAGTTTGGACATTTTTGGACTTACCATTTATTTTCTAAAAATCCATAACTAATACTTTTAATTACTTTAAATACCCTAAAATTTCTTATTTACATTAAAAATCACAAAACTATTTTTACTAAATACTAGAGAAAATAACAAGCCTAGGAAAATTAGTTTCACAATTTTAGCATTTTTCTACATTTTTCTATAATTATTTTGGCTCTGCTGGAAAAAGAAAAAGAAAAAGAAAAAGGATTAAATAGGACTGGGCCGATTCTGGCCCAGATAGCCCAGGTCCACGGCAAAACGCGCCCGCGCGCGCCCGCGTCCTGGCGGTTTTGCAGAACGACCCTCGCGCTTCTGGCTAACTGAGAACAAGTCATTTCACTGTTTAACCAAGTCACTGACCATTACAAAAGGGCCCCTGCATTTCTATCTTATTCACAACTGGAAGTCCACGACGCCGTTCATGCTTGGCCGCGCTCCGGCGAGCACCTACACCGGCCGAACGGAGCAACGGCTGAGTTCTCCGAGCAACAGACACTGAATTGGATCGATCCTAAGCCTTTTCCCCAAACTAATTTGGCTATTAACCAACTAGGGAACTCTGGCCACGGTGGCCGTGAGCATCACAACGAGACAGCCGTGTGCCTGCGATGGGTGTCGGTCTAGTTCAATTAAAGGGGTCAGGGAGCATCGCAGATGTATGAGAATGCTCAAACAAGGGAGCAGAGGGCGGGAACTGACCGGAGTTGAGCTAGCGACGGTGAGCTCGGTCTCGCGGTGGTGGAAATCGGATTTGGGGGAAACTTGGAATTAGAGCTCACGGTGGCAGGACTGGGGTTGATACTGGACGATGAGGTATGTGATGAAGTTACGAAGCTAATGGTGGGCTCAATTTAAAGACTCCGAGAGCGGTGGCTCTCAATTTGACCACGGCGAGCTGGCGGCCGGAGGTGAAGAAGAGGCCTGGCGCGCGCGATTACGTGTCCTACGGCGTGGCAAACTCCCCAACGATGATGGGATGGCTCAAAGGAATCACGGCGACACGGTAGAAAAGCTAGGCCACGCGGCGGAGGACCGTCGACCGGAGTTGGAGAAGAAACGCGAGCTGCGGATGCGCTGGCAAACCTTCCGCGCGGCGGTCTCCGGTGAGGGCACGGGTTGCCGCTTAACCTAAGCTCGCCACCTCGGTAACTTTTGCCACGATACCCAGGAACTTTACCGCGACCACCGACGACCAGTCACGCCGCGGTGGCGTTCTTATTGCCGGCGGGGTGATCCTGAGCCCCAACGCGATATTTCTGATGACGATGAACAGTACTCTGAATTCAAGAAAGAACTTGACTGACAGAGCACATTGAAGCCCAGTTTTCTCAAATTTTCGTGTGAAACCTAAGCCAACTTTCTGTAGTAAAGTTGTAGAACTATAATCCCTCTACAACTTTGCTACAATGTGCATTCACAAAAAGTCACTGGATCAAGGTTTAATTCACTCACAAAGTCGACCCTGTTACACTGAAAGGCTGAATTTCAGAATGAAACTAGCCTGACAGTCGAACTTTGGTTGGGTTTTTCTCCAAATTTCTCATAACAACTGAGCTCACACTCTTTAGCAAAGTTATTCTCCTACAATTGGTCTTCAACTTTGATGTGGTGACCTAGGGCAAAAAACCCTATACTTTGAAAGTTACAAAGCCCCAAAGTTGAGCCCATTCTCTGATTTTCAGACTTAGAATAAAACTCAAATGAGGTCCATTTTGCATTTAAGTCCAAAACTTAGAGTTTGGCTTTCAAATCCACATATTTGTGAACCAATTGACTTAAAATACTTATTTGACTTGGTTTTTGCACTTTAGCCCAAAAGTGGGCTAATTTTGCACATAAGCCCCTAGGGTTTGGTTTTAGGGTTTTCCAGGGTTCCAATTAGGGTTTCTGGTATCCCAGGGGTATAAAAGGGATTCCAGTTTATTCTTAGAGTCATTTTATGACTTTTACCCTAAAGTCTTTAGGTTTTCTTAACTTGGGTTAAGTTTTACCCATTTAACCACTATTTAGAGTTAAGTCCTTTAACCAGGGTTCTATTTGCAAAAGCATATTAACAATACAACTTGTTTGAAATTTTTGCCTAGTGAATGCACTCTAGGTGTGTCAAACATATGCAATGCCAATGCTTATGATGCCATGCTCAAGTTTTAGTTATAGTAACACCAGGAGTGTTACATCCTTCCCCCCATAAAAGAATCTCGTCCCGAGATTTAAAGTCCTAGGGTGAGTAATGGAAAAGGAAATGTGTCACATTTTTATTTCCTTATTTCTGGTACAAGGCAGGGTGGTGTGGGGTTCATTCCTTTATTGCCATAACTATATACACTTTACAAGTTACATGAGGCTAGAAAGCCTGGGAAATTCCTATTCAAGAAGTCTTGAGTTTCCCATGTAGCCTCTTCTTCAGAATGCTGGTTCCATTGTATCTTGTAGAACTTGAGAGTCTTTCTTCGAGTAACCCTGTCCTTTTGATCCAGCACTCGAATAGGATGTTCCGAGTACGTTAAATCTGGTTCCAGGACAATATCTGTCACTTCAATGGATCGATCGGGAACCCATAGACACTTCTTCAATTGCGATACATGGAACACATTATGTACAGCAGATAATGTTTCGGGAAGTTGAAGTTGATACGCCACTGGCCCATATCTTTGAAGAATAGGAAATGGACCAATGTACCTGGGTGCAAGTTTTCCCTTTACCCCGAAACGTGATACTCCCTTCATTGGTGAAACCTTTAGGTAGACATAGTCTCCTTCTAAGAAGTATAAGGGCATTTGCCGTTTGTCTGCATAACTCTTTTGACGAGCTTGTGCTTTCTTTAGATTATGAATAACTTTCTGAACCTTATCCTCAGTTTCTTTTACCATATCAGGCCTAAAGAAATACCTTTCACCGGGTTCAGACCAATTTAGCGGAGTTCGACACCGACGTCCGTATAAAGCTTCAAAAGGTGCCATCTTGATACTTTCTTGATAACTGTTATTATATGAAAACTCCGCCAAAGGCAAACATTCATCCCATTTCGGTGAGAAGTCCAGGACACATGCCCGCAGCATATCTTCAAGTATTTGGTTCACTCTCTCAGTTTGTCCACTGGTTTGAGGATGATAGGCCGAACTGTGGAGTAACTTAGTACCCAGGGATTTATGAAGTTCTTCCCAAAATTTAGATACAAATTGTGGCCCACGATCCGACACTATAGTCTTTGAAACACCATGCAAACTGAGAATACGAGCAATATATAATTCCGCATAGGTAAGTACCGGGTAATATGTCTTGACTGGCAGAAAATGAGCAACCTTTGTAAGTCGATCAACAATCACCCAGATAGAGTCATACCCTTTTGCGGTCCTGGGCAATCCCACATTGAAGTCCATGCTTATGTCTTCCCATTTCCATGTTGGTATTGATAATGACTGCAATGGACCGGCAGTTTTCATGTGTATGGCTTTGACAAGTCTGCAAGTGTCACACTTAGCCACATAGCGTGCAATTTCAATTTTCAGCTTCGTCCACCAGTAGTGCTGTTTTAGATCATGATACATCTTAGTGCTTCCCGGATGAATAGAATAGCGACTAAGATGCGCTTCATCTAAAATTTGCTGGCGGAGTTCTTCATTCTTTGGCACTACTATGCGGTTGTTAAACCATAACACACCTTGATCGTCTTCCTTGAAACATTTGGCTGTTCCAGCCCTTATCTTCTCTCGTATGTGCTTCATACCCAGATTATCCTTTTGAGCATCAATTATCTTCTGCAGAATGATTGACTCAAGCCTTAGCTGATTTAGAGTTCCATGCTGGATTATCCCCAGGTTTAGCTTCTCCATTTCTTGACATAAAGTGTTCTCGGAGGCCTTCGCCATAAGACAGTGGCAGGAAGTCTTACGACTCAGTGCATCTGCCACCACATTGGCCTTGCCTGGGTGATAATGGATCTCCAGATCATAGTCTTTAATGAGCTCAAGCCATCGTCTTTGCCTCATATTTAACTCTGACTGGGTGAAGATGTACTTCAAACTTTTATGATCTGTATATATGTGACAGATATTTCCCAGCTGATAGTGACGCCATATTTTCAGGGCATGAACCACAGCAGCTAGCTCCAGATCATGAGTTGGATAATGCTCCTCATGTCGGCGCAGCTGCCTTGAAGCATACGCAATTACTCGGCCTTCTTGCATCAGTACACAGCCGAGCCCACTGCCAGATGCATCACAATATACATCAAAAGGCTTAGTGATGTCCGGTTGAGCCAGTACCGGAGCAGTGGTTAATAATGTTTTCAATTGCTCAAAGGCTTCATTACACTTAGAACACCAATTGAACTTAATGTCATTCTTCAGCAAACTTGTGATTGGCTTCACAAGCTTAGAAAAATTGGGTATGAATCTGCGATAATACCCTGCTAGTCCAAGAAAACTCCGGACTTGGTGAACAGTGGTTGGGGGTTTCCACTCCAGAATATCTTTGACCTTGCTAGGATCTACCGCAATTCCTTTAGCTGATAACACGTGCCCCAAAAATTGAATTTCCTCCAGCCAGAACGCGCACTTGCTGAACTTGGCATACAGCTGATGTTCCCTCAGGCGCGTCAATACAATCCGTAGATGCTGAGCATGCTCCTCTTCATTTTTAGAATATATCAAAATATCGTCGATGAAGACCACCACGAACTTGTCTAACTCGGGCATGAACACCGAGTTCATCAAATAGGTGAAGTGGGCAGGAGCATTTGTGAGCCCGAAAGACATTACCAGGTATTCAAACAATCCATATCGCGTAGTAAATGCGGTCTTCGGGATATCCTCGGGCCGAATACGGATTTGATGATAGCCCGACCTGAGATCAATTTTAGAAAATACCCTTGCCCCAGTCAGTTGATCAAATAAGATATCGATCCTTGGAAGGGGGTACTTATTCTTGATGGTGACCTCATTCAGGGGCCGATAGTCCACGCACATGCGCAAGGTTTGATCCTTCTTCTTAACAAAAATGGCGGGACAACCCCATGGGGACGAGCTTGGCCGGATGAATCCCTTATTCAGTAGATCTTGTAATTGAATCTTCAATTCCGCCAACTCATTAGGGGGCATACGGTACGATCTTCGAGAGATGGGAGTCGTACCGGGCTTTAACTCAATTACAAATTCTACATCTCTTTCAGGGGGCAGTCCAGGCAAATCTTCCGGAAATACATCTGGAAATTCACATACTACCGGAATGTTCTTGATCTCCGGTACAATGGCTTCAAATATTCTACTAGAAGCTTTAGCTGGATTGGTTGTGGGGAGAGTCAAAAGAATCTCTTCTTGATTATAGCTCAACCTGACGGTTCTGAGTTCAGTGTTGAGAATTGCCTTGTGTTGAGTTAACCAATTCATACCCAAAATTACATCTATATCCTGGCCTTTCAGAACAATCATGTTAGCAGGAAAGTTCCGTCCGGCCATTGTTACTGGCACTTCATAGGCCACTTCTCTAGTAAAAATGTGTCCCCCAGGTGAATGAATTTTAAATCCCTCTTTTGATTCATGACATGCAATGTGATGTTGCTCCACAAATTTCTTGCTAATGAAGGTATGCGAAGCACCAGAATCAAAAAGAATAATTGCAGGGTGACTGGCCACGGGAAACGTACCCATCATCACCGGCTCTCCCTCCGGTGTAGTGGCCACTTGGGTGTAATATACACGCCCCGTCTTCTTGATATTCCTCCCCACAGCATTTCCCTTGGGCTGAGTGGACTTCCCAGTTCCTTGCTGAGCATTGGATTGATTTTGCTTGGGGTACGGGCAGTCTTTGATAAAATGTCCCGACTTGCCGCAGTTGAAACACCCAGTTGAAGAGCTGGGCAAGGCAGGGAATCGAGTGCCTGGGGCACCCGGCTGATTTGGGGAAGTGGAGGTATTGTTGGGGCGGATAATAATGGGTTGTCTGAAAGGGAATGCTGGTGGACGAGAAAAAGTATGGTTTTGGCTAGAAGGCCGGATGACGAACCGTTGCCTCTTCGCCTGGCCCTGATTAGGCCTCTCACCACTGAATCCCTTATTCTTCCCAGAACTTGCGTATTTTGCTTCCACAGATAAGGCTGTACTGACAGCCTTTCCATATGTGAGATCAATACATGTGGCCATTTTTCGCTGCAACCGGTCATTTAGACCTCTCATAAAACAGTTCTTTTTCTTCAAATCAGTATTCACCTGATCAATGGCATACTGCGACAGGTGATTAAACTTGTTAAGATACTGATTGATGGTGTCTCCTCCTTGTTTCAGCTTCATAAATTCCTCTTGTTTCATATGCAGCACTCCTTCAGGTATGTAGTGCTCGCGGAAGGCTGCTTTAAATTCGTCCCAAGTGATTTGATGGTTGTCAGGTTGAATAGCCATAAAGTTTCCCCACCAAGTACTGGCAGGGCCACGAAGTTGCTGTGCCGCAAACAATGGCTTCTGTGTTTCCGAGCAACGAAGAAGGCCAAACTTTTGTTCAATAACTCGTATCCACTTGTCGGCTTCTAGCGGGTCTTCTGCTTTGGTGAATAGAGGTGGACGAGTTTCAGAGAAGTCCAGATAAGTAGTTTCACGGGGACCTTGCTGAAAACCTCTTCCTGCCTGCTGCTGGAACTGCTACTGACCCGCCATTTCCCTAAGGAAGCGGGTATTGTCGGCGGTGGCATTCACCAAGGCGGCAATCGCCTCGGCTAGCGTGGGTGGATCCGGAGGTGGATTTGGGGTGACATCCCGACCCCCAGAAGTTCCGGTTGCGTCCTGTCCGCGAGTCCTGGTCGGCATCTGAGGCAAAAACATTTGAATAAACATAATGTGCCAAAGAAAACCTTCCATTTTACATTACTATAAAGAGTAATGATACAGACTCGATACAGGATACATTACCCATTTTACAAAAGTTCAACCTATTATACAACAGTACACCCTACAATACACTACTCTACTTTCATTACACCATTAGTCCTGCTTTCCGTTACTTTTGGCGGCCTCATCGTCAGGTGTGGGAGTCCAGACGTCAACCAACCTCAAAGAAGGAGGGGGTTCAAAAAGGTCTAACTCCCCACCCAGCGCGCGTCCCGCAACGTGAGAGGGTCCGGCTTCCGCCTCAGCAGAGTGTGCAGGCACACTAGGGTGTAATTGTGAGTATAGCACATGGACTTCCTCATGCAACGTATTGCAGTAGACCTGCAGGTTGTCGACAGCTGAGCTAAGTTCTTTAATTCGGGCCTGAGCCCTCGCTTCCTTAGCACATGCCAACATATGAGACTGTACTGCCCAGTCAAGTGCTAAGTCCCGATCAGCCAGCTGATCCTGCAGGTGACGGATATCCCTTCTTAGTTCATTGATTCTATCTCCGTCTGCGATCCAAGCATTGGTCCTGTGTTGCAGCGTTGCTTGAAGTCGACTCACTTGGGCTTCAAGGTCTCCTATGGGGTCATTACTCCCGCTGCTACTGCTTTCTTGTCGAGGGGCTAGTTGATGCCGGGGTACTCCAATTGGTCCCGTTGACTTACGTGTCGTTAGCCTTGTGCGTGGCGGCATTTTTTCTAAGGGGGAAAATTTATTAGCATAATTCTTAGCATGATGCATGAATAAGTACAGAATCAACCTTAGTTGATTCAACCTTCTATACATTGCACTCTTCCTATCTGGTCTTTAAGATAAACTCTTCAGAGTACTTAGGTAAGAAGAGAAAAGAATTTTTAGGTAAGACTTTCGAAAATCCTTTTGAAGATGCCTTATAATATCTGCAAAGAAGGGCTACGCTCCGATACCAGCTGTGACGGAACCTCCCAAGTAATTAGGCCCACCTACAGTTGTCCTTGTCCAACGGACTTTAGACAACCCTGTAGGTGCCCCTGAATTACTTGACAAGTTCGGTATCTTTCCTTACCATACCAGGAACGATTCACCCATCTTGCAGACATTACAGAACATCGGAGATAAAGAAATGCGGAAGCGAATTACATAAACTTACATTTATTTCAAAAGCAAGCTCGAGTACTTTTATTACAGACCAGACTAAAGTGAGTGCATAGAAGTAATATTATACAAACCAAGGGAGGCACAAACTTCTCCCGATAGGCTATAAACAAAAGATCCTATGTGGAGGACCAAGTCCTCCCGCACTTCAGTCTTGTTTTTCTTCTTTGGGAACCACCTTGGCACAGAAGCAGCAAAAGTCTGCTACTTCCTCACCTAAAAACAACGAAGGGATAAACCCTGAGTATGGAATTACTCAGCAAGTCTTACCCGACTAAAGAAAAGACTCTCAAGGGTATGTTGGCTTTTAGGGAGTCAAGGTAAGGCTTCTCAATAATCAAAGAATCTGTTTTGCAGAAATGCTTACTAAAGTGGATCCTTAAAAATCAAATTTTATTTGTCAAGTTAAGTTCAATTACCTGCAACTAGAGTTCTTTCTACCCTAGTTCAATCACTGGTCCTGCACTAGCCAATTTCTTAACAAATTCCCATCATCTTTAGTGGAATGCTACGTGTAGGTCAGTGACCAAGTCTTCATAACCGCGAAGGTACGGCGATCCGAATCGATTATACTCAGCTGAGGATCTCCAATCACACGACATATGTAGCACTTAACCCTTGCATATGTCAACCCGCCACCGAGGTTCTTAAGACCGGATCAGGTTCACGCAAACCGAGAGCACAGATACACCACCGTCCAGCCTCTTGCTACGGAGGGTACACGCTACTCTCGCCACCGCTCCATGCCCATTTCGTGTTATCTTATTCCGGCCTTAGTCTGCCCAAGGCAAGGCTTACCCATGACAAGGCATGTGACCAGTTAAAGGGTCCTCGATCATCAAGCCTACATCGAGACGGTCCTTAATCGACTCAGACGGAGACACTACACCGAGACTCTCTTCTCGTGCAAGTCACCCGCCCGGTCTCAACTTAATCTTTTTAACCCAAAAACTTGGTACCTGACAGAGGTACATCTTTTCCGATGTTGAATCCATCACGGCCGTGATGGATTCACCATCAAGTTTTATTTTTGAAAACAACCCACCCACCTTTGCCACATCAACTTTTGTAAAAACAAAACATTTTGTTTTTCTAAAGCAATTCTAAGCATCAAAATCTTTTGTAAAACAGGTGATCAAGGAAGGTAATCAAATTCAAGGAAGGTAATGCAAGAATTGTTTTATCAATCAACTCCTATCACCTAATGCATCAAGCAAGTGAGAAAGATTTTAAAAACGCCAAGGAGGGTGGCAAATGCACCGGGGCTTGCCTTTGTTATCAGGTGAGTCCAGCTCGGATCCACAAATATCGAAATAAAAGCAGTTGCCTGCTTGAGGATCTGAGGTTGGTGGAGTTCCCTCTTCAGTGACTTCTTCTTCTTCGTGTTCTAAGATAACCATATATATGCATAAGAATGGATGCCATGGGGTGCTCATGAGGATGCAAAGATAATATAAACTTATTATCTAAGTCTTGAGTACAACTTTCCTTCACGGTACTCCGAGAACCTAGGGTTTCCGGAGTCAGTAAAGGAGTTCATAGGACAGGGGGGGTTGGTTTTGGGTTTAGTGATCAAACAAGGTCCAAATCAACCCAAATTCTACCCAAGGCTTCTAAATATTGGTTAAAGTGCCCATAAAAAGTTTGGACATTTTTGGACTTACCATTTATTTTCTAAAAATCCATAACTAATACTTTTAATTACTTTAAATACCCTAAAATTTCTTATTTACATTAAAAATCACAAAACTATTTTTACTAAATACTAGAGAAAATAACAAGCCTAGAAAAATTAGTTTCACAATTTTAGCATTTTTCTACATTTTTCTATAATTATTTTGGCTCTGCTGGAAAAAGAAAAAGAAAAAGAAAAAGGATTAAATAGGACTGGGCCGATTCTGGCCCAGATAGCCCAGGTCCACGGCAAAAAGCGCCCGCGCGCGCCCGCGTCCTGGCGGTTTTGCAGAATGACCCTCGCGCTTCTGGCTAACTGAGAACAGGTCATTTCACTGTTTAACCAAGTCACTGACCATTACAAAAAGGCCCCTGCATTTCTATCTATTCACAACTGGAAGTCCACGACGCCGTTCATGCTTGGCCGCGCTCCGGCGAGCACCTACACCGGCCGAACGGAGCAATGGCTGAGTTCTCCGAGCAACAGACACCGAATTGGATCGATCCTAAGCCTTTTCCCCAAACTAATTTGGCTATTAACCAACTAGGGAACTCTGGCCACAGTGGCCGTGAGCATCACGACGAGACAGCCGTGTTCCCGGCGATGGGTGTCGGTCTAGTTCAATTAAAGGGGTCAGGGAGCATCGCAGATGTATGAGAATGCTCAAACAAGGGAGCAGAGGGCGGGAACTGACCGGAGTTGAGCTGGCGACGGTGAGCTCGGTCTCGCGGTGGTGGAAATCGGATTTGGGGGAAACTTGGAATTAGAGCTTACGGTGGCAGGACTGGGGTTGATACTGGACGATGAGGTACGTGATGAAGTTACGAAGCTAACGGTGGGCTCAATTTAAAGACTCCGAGAGCGGTGGCTCTCAATTTGACCACGGCGAGCTGGCGGCCGGAGGTGAAGAAGAGGCCTGGCGCGCGCGATTACGTGTCCTACGGCGTGGCAAACTCCCCAACGATGATGGGATGGCTCAAAGGAATCACGGCGACACGGTAGAAAAGCTAGGCCACGCGGCGGAGGACCGTCGACCGGAGTTGGAGAAGAAACGCGAGCTGCGGATGCGCTGGCAAACCTTCCGCGCGGCGGTCTCCGGTGAGGGCACGGGTTGCTGCTTAACTTAAGCTCGCCACCTCGGTAACTTTTGCCACGATACCCAGGAACTTTACCGCGACCACCGACGACCGGTCACGCCGCTGTGGCGTTCTTATCGCTGGCGGGGTGATCCTGAGCCCCAACGCGATATTTCTGATGACGATGAACAGTACTCTGAATTCAAGAAAGAACTTGACTGACAGAGCACATTGAAGCCCAGTTTTCTCAAATTTTCGTGTGAAACCTAAGCCAACTTTCTGTAGTAAAGTTGTAGAACTATAATCCCTCTACAACTTTGCTACAATGTGCATTCACAAAAAGTCACTGGATCAAGGTTTAATTCACTCACAAAGTCGACCCTGTTACACTGAAAGGCTGAATTTCAGAATGAAACTAGCCTGACAGTCGAACTTTGGTTGGGTTTTTCTCCAAATTTCTCATAACAACTGAGCTCACACTCTTTAGCAAAGTTATTCTCCTACAATTGGTCTTCAACTTTGATGTGGTGACCTAGGGCAAAAAACCCTATACTTTGAAAGTTACAAAGCCCCAAAGTTGAGCCCATTCTCTGATTTTCAGACTTAGAATAAAACTCAAATGAGGTCCATTTTGCATTTAAGTCCAAAACTTAGGGTTTGGCTTTCAAATCCACATATTTGTGAACCAATTGACTTAAAATACTTATTTGACTTGGTTTTTGCACTTTAGCCCAAAAGTGGGCTAATTTTGCACATAAGCCCCTAGGGTTTGGTTTTAGGGTTTTCTAGGGTTCCAATTAGGGTTTCTGGTATCCCAGGGGTATAAAAGGGATTCCAGTTTATTCTTAGAGTCATTTTATGACTTTTACCCTAAAGTCTTTAGGTTTTCTTAACTTGGGTTAAGTTTTACCCATTTAACCACTATTTAGAGTTAAGTCCTTTAACCAGGGTTCTATTTGCAAAAGCATATTAACAATACAACTTGTTTGAAATTTTTGCCTAGTGAATGCACTCTAGGTGTGTCAAACATATGCAATGCTAATGCTTATGATGCCATGCTCAAGTTTTAGTTATAGTAACACCAGGAGTGTTACATTTTCCCTAGATCTTCTTAAATCTCGAGGACGAGATTATTTTTAAGGGGGGTAGGATTTGTAATACTCAAAATTGTGTACAAGGAATATATAGTGTTTTCCTTATTTGATGTGCCTCATTTGCATCATAAAAAGAGCATACACAAAAATTTAGAGTTTAATTCAAACAAATGACAAAAAAATGCATCATGTTTGAGTTTATATGTTTGTGCATTAAATAAAGTAATAATGTTAATGGTAATAAGATAATAATTGCTAGAAGTTGAATTAAGCCCTAAATTAAACCTAGGGTTTTTGAAAATGAGAAGAAGAGAAATGATATAAAAAAAATATAAATAATATAAGTATATCTCTAAAAACTTGTATTTTAATTTCACAATATGATTTGGAAATAAATTTGGCCTAGGTTTGATTTGAAACTTGAATTCAAATTGAATTTGAAAATGGAGAAAAAGAAATGGAAAAGAAAAGGATAAAACAAAACTGTGCTATTGGGCCAAACAACACCATTCTGGCCCAACTAGCCATTTCAGCCCCCCCCCCCCCCCACGCGCGGGGTCATCAACAACCTCCGAACGACGCGGCTTGGGCGGTCATGCCGAACTCCGTGGTACCGCCGCTGACCGAATTCGGCTGGGTATATAACCCGACGATGCCTCGTCCCTCAATCGACCCCCTCGGCGCCGCCATCGTATAGCCCTAGCATAGACAGAGTAGTGGAGTTCAGCGAGTGGGTGAGAAGCTTGCAGCCGTGGACAGCCGCCGCAATCCAAATTCACAGTGTGCGCCCTCATTGCTCGGTCGTAGGGTCTGCGAGGTCCGCCGGGGCAAGCGCTTGCGACCAGTGAGCCTTCGAGGGGAATTCCAGGGAGCATCGGCGTCTAATTTCTTGCCGGGTCCAAGAATCCACGGCGGAGCTGCGGTGCGCCGTGGGACTGGGTCCCTGCCTCACCCACGAAGGTAATTCGCCTTCCTGGATGTTCTGCATTCACCCCTAATCGCGTAGCGCCAGTTTAATTTTGGTTTAGTGCCCGATGATGGTGGAATTTCAGCTCGCGGGTGAGCTCCACCGCGGGGAGGGCCTGCCATCACGGCTGGGTGTTCGGGTGGGGAAGAAGGGCCATCGGCCGTTGATTTGTTGGTGGACGGCTGGGATTAGTCCCCGTGTACCCTTTCGCGTTGATTCAATCTGGTCCATTGATCTAGTTTCAACGGACAGGATTGGATCTAGGGTAATAAAATCCGAGCCGTAGATATAGGATCCAGCGGCTGACGATGCATACCGCTTCGGTTGATGTAGCGATCTAATCTGAGCCCTCGGCTGGTGATCCAACGGCCGAGAATCGCCCGTAGCCCTTCAGCCGAGTCAATCTTGCTAAAGAACCCCTAGGATTTACAGAAAACAACCCGCAGTCCACGTAGTAGTAGTCTGTGTCTTAGGATTAATTGCGCCGAGCCCCCTGGCTTTTGATTAAATTCTGTGCGCAGTACAGAGTGAAATAAAAATAAAGGAATAATTAGGGAAATTGATTTTTAGTATATAAATAATTGCAAAAACTTGTTTAAACCCTAGAAAATTCATATTAACTCCAAATTGATCCATTCTAATTCCTATAATTTTGTAATAATGTTGTTTATCACCCTGTATCTCTCTTTTGACATGAAAACAGTCAGAAAATTAATTTCTCATTTAATCCTATTTCAGGCACATTAAATCTTAGAAAATTCACAACTTGAATTCTATAACTCCAAATTTAGTGATTCCAATTCCTATGATCTCATTTTAATGTATAGATTTTTACTGTATATTTTATTTACATGTTTGGTGCAATGTTAATTTTTGCTATACTATGTATGTATTGTGTTGATGCGAGTAGACGAGCAAGCCACTGTGGAAACTGAGGTTCAACAAGTAGAAGTAGCTGAGCAGGAGCTCATTGAAGGCAAGTTGTGCCCTTGATCACTTACTTTTCCCAGCCATGTTCTTATTAATTTTAATGATCTGCCTAGGTTAATTTTGATGGGAGCCTTTATGTTACCCCAGTTTGGATTACCTCTATACCTTGTTCACCCCTGAAATATTTTTGGGTAGTACTTGCTATTGCTTTATGTGGATTGGGTATGGAGATACACTATTCATGATTATTCTTTTATTATCTTGTTATTATTACTGTTCATGTTAAGATCATTAAATTAATGGGAACATGGAGCGACCACCCGGGAAAACAGTGCTACCACAAGGGTTTAATGGGACGCCCTTGGCTGATTAACTAGGAAAGCTAGTGGAGGGCTACCTTACCCGAAAGGGGCAAGGGCAGTAGGGGAGTGGTCAGTGTAGGGAGGTCCTTGTTTGATTTTGCTGCGATGGCGGTCGGCAAGAACCCTGCACTGGAGCTTCCTATAAACTGTAGCGGGTAGTCTGAAGCTAGTGGAACTTTGTAAAGGCCTCGTAGTGTTACCCTGCCTCGCTTCCTTGGTAGAGGTGTATGGGGTTCATGACCCCTTGGCAGTTGGGTAACACGGCTTGTGGGTAAAGATGCGCAACCTCTGCAGAGTGTAAAACTAGTATACTAGCCGTGCTCACGGTCATGAGCGGCTCGGACCCTCACATGATTAACTATGGAACTTAAATTTAATTTGACATTTGCATCGCATTTGGGATTATTTTACTATTACTGTTCTTTATTATTATTAAGGTTTGGTATTTACTTACACTTAGTAATTGCTAATAAAATTTTGACCAACTTATAAAAGCAATGCTCAGCCTTAGCCTTTATTTCTTTGATCAGCCTTACACTACATGAACTCCCACCTTTGGTGAGTTCATGCCATATTATTCCCCACGACTTGTTGAGCTATGAACGTATGTGAGCTCACTCTTGCTGTCTCACACCCCCCGACAGGAGAAGAACAGGTGGTTCAGGAGGAGCCGCCTAACACTGAGGAGTTCGATCTGATCTAGGTGGCGTTTCACAGTCGACATTGGCGCCATCGATCCTTAGTTCGTTTTATATTTATTATTTTATTCTGTATTAAGTCTTCCGCTATGTAATAAATACTCTGATGTTTTATGACATTTATCTCTATACACTCTGTTATTATATATGTTGTCTTCTTTGGCGCATGTATGAGATGCACCCGGCTTTGTCCTTTAAAACCGGGTGTTACAATTTTCAATATGTTTGAAGGTAATTGATATGTCTTCAGACGAAGGGGTAATATCTTCAGAGCTGGCCCCAACCGAGCTGAAGACCCCTTTCAACCATTGCACGCAATGGCTGCCAAAATTCAATCATGTATCCCGAAGGCCCTTCAAAGATTTCTGCAACTTGGTATTTTTATCAGCTTTGGCTTCATATTTTTCTTGCAGATCTTTCTTCTCTTATTCGAAGCTCTCTGATTTTTCTTTTAAGACTATTTGACTTTGGAGAAGCTCCTTGCTTAGTCTAGCATTTTCAGCTTGAACTTCTGCAAGCGAACCCTCTGTTGCATGAAGCAGGAAGTCCTTCTCTAGAGAAGCTTCGTTATCCTTAATTTTACTCTCCAAGCCCTCGATTATGATTTCATTTTTCTTGTCCTCGAGGTCTTGTTGCAACCTCAATGCTTTACTTAGTAGCATACTCTGTGGAAATATGCGGACATCAGAAAATTTTGATTCATCACAAAGATAACAGAAATCTAGGCAAAAAGAATTTTACCTTGAAATTAGAATAAAATAGACTGCCAACGATATGCTGTCGCCGGTGGCCGCTAATATCAGCCTCAAGCTTCGGGAAACCGGCACTCTTCGATAGAGTGCCGATTACCTTTGCCCCGGCGCGATCGCGAATGGATCCTAAGGCTCCTTCGTCAATTCCACCAAAGAGCATAGCTCCTGGCTGGTAGCCACAGGATATCCCATATTCCTGTAGCTCCTTCTTTTTAGCCTCGGACAACTCTTGACCCACCAGGTTCTGAAGGTCAAAGTCTCTTTCTTCTGAAGCGGCATCAACAATCTTTTTTCCTTTGGCAGGCACTGCGGCTATGACCTTTTCTGCAGCCACAGCTGTCTCTTCCGCAGCCATATCCGAAAGAAGTCTATCAATTCGTGACAATGTACTTTTGAGATTGGTAGCTTCGGGAGCAGCTGCAGCTTCGGCAGAAGTCTCAGCTTCGGTAGTGGCCTCGGCACTCACAGCAGGCATTATTTTGGACGCCGAGGCCAACGGTGGTGTCCGTTCAATGGCTTGCATAACATTAACAATCCTTCGCTTTTTCTGACCTTTAGTCTTCTCCTTTACAACTGAGGGTTGATCCTTCTTCTCTAAAAGTTTCGTCAATTCTGGTCCCAGAGGACATAGCAACTTGATGGGTAAAGATTCAGTCATTACCTTTAAAATTTCCGCTATTTCAGCAGGAGGAGGCGTCGAAGGAGTCTCCTCTGTTGCCTCAGTTATCTTCGGCTCTAGAGTTTCAGCCTTCCTCTTCTTCGGAACTGCCACATTCGGCTCAGGAGTGGATTTTCTCTTCTTTGAAGCCTTCTCATCCTCCTTTACCATTCTAGTAGCTTGCCTACTCATAATGCTGACAATTCTTTTTCTTTTTACCCCTTCGGCACCTTTGTCAAGCCTTTCATAATTAGGGTATTCAAATTTCAAGGCGTCCATCACCCAGTTCAATCTTCGTTTCGGGTACCGAAGGCTGCGGTCATCAGTTGATCTTCCTTTTTGGTATAATTCCCAAGTATTTCGTTGCACTGGTCTCAATCATGTCTAGCCATTCTTTTCAAGGCTTCTTGAATTGTTTTTCAAATTTGAAACAGTAAACAAGACGAACAAGTTCATGCTTCTTCCCCGCTTCTTTCCTCTTCGGCATTACCCAGCCACTTGACGTCGGATATGTTCTATTTGCCAAGTATTCTTGTACCAAGTCCCTGGTACTGATTTGCTCAGCTACCACTCTAAATTCTACTTTGGCTAGCTGACAGGGTGACCCCAGTTGCATATTACATAAGGGTCAGGTCATTCCGAAGCTCAAACTCAGTGGACTCATGACCTTGGTCATCAGCTTCTCCCTCTTCTTCTTGTCAGCCTTTATATAGAACCATTCATTTTTCCAACTGGTTGGTCACTTCGTGTGGTAGCTGAGGACTGGTGCCTTTGTATCCTTTTGATGCGCAAAATTGTAAGAGCCAAAATTTTCATGAAGGCCATCTGCCCTGGCCTTTGTCTGATAGTGCAGCTCGTGCACTCGGCAGAAAGCTTCAACATCTAGGCTCATCCGTTGGCTTCAGAGGGCCCAGATGAAGACGCTGAGCCTAACAATAGCATTGGGAGTCAGCTGATGAAGATATATTTCAAAGTTCTTTAAAACTACCCCTATCATCTCATTCAGGGGGAATCACAGCCCTGCTCTAAAGAAGCTCTTGAAAACGACAACTTCATCCATCTTCGGCTCTGGGGTAGTCTCTTCTCTAGCAAAATAGCCCAATTTCATCATCATAGGCATGTCATCTTCAGTCACAGTAGATTTTTCAAAATCTAGATGACTAGGCTTCGTTGGGATTAGAATGTTGTAGTCTTCTTCACTCTCAACATCTTCACCCTCAACCATAGTTTGTTCAGCTTCGGCATTAGAAGCACCTTCGTCAGCCACAACCAGACCTGATCGCTTCACTACTTCTAAAATCGGTGCTGTTTCAGCGGCCTCAGTTTCATCCCCCTCACGAGACACTCTAGCAGTTGATCGCACTCTGGACATTTCGATGTTTTCACTGTTTGACAAAGCTAACCCATTTGACGAAGTTAACCTTAAACGAAGAAGCGTTTGCTTGAAGGCGCAATGTAGAGAGCTTCGGCTATGGTTAAATTTTTTAACAGCACAATAGTGCATTGGCAATGAGTGCTGTGGTAACTCCTCACCAACCCGTCTGTTTATATAGTGCTACAGGGGGAAGGTGAACCGCCAGGCTGCTTACACTCGCTGAACGGTAGACCGCTCGACGCATGGAATATTATAATCGTTTCTCGGCAACGAGCTTAGGGAAGGTGTTTTTCGGACCTTCAGCATTCCGAAGCCTTCGAGTTTTTGGTAGATCGAGCTCGTTACGAAAAACGATCTAGCACCGCGAAGGGGCTACTGTTGGGGGCCTTCTTCTCTGCCGAAGGTCCTCTAAGCAAAAACACCTTCGGCAAGACGATATGCAAGCAAATACGACATGAAGATATATGTCGAAGTATAGTTGAAAGAGCTTCGACATGATGGCATGCATAAGACAAAGGATGGCACCGACTTAAAGAGGAAAAGACCACATAGCCCATGACAATTTGTATTATGATTATGATTAGTTATCAAGGACATGAATGTAATTTTGTCCGGGCTATGTCCTATGCCTATAAATAGATGAACAGTACCCTCGTACTGTTCACACTGATTTGCAATCTCACACGCGTCACTCCAGGATTTTTACCTTCTGTCAAGCCAAAGGTACAAATGTAATTTAAATATCATTGATGTTTGTTCATGATTTTATAATGATAATGTGAATAATCTAATGATTTAAAATGATCATTCATACTCTTTCTGTGTTTCATATGTCCCTGTTTATATCTTGGCATATTGAAATGATGAAGGTATGCCCTCCATGACCTTCGTCCGAATATCATTATATCTTAAAGGAGATAATGTTATGAAGGACGAAGGTCTTTAACCAATAACATTTGTGTTGCCTTGTTCTTGATTTATAGCTTTTGAGAACAAGTGACCAACACCTTCTTTTCACGCTTCACGAAGATAGAAATTCCCCTTCTTTGCCGAGACAATACTGAATATCAAGTCCTAGCTGTTGTATAGCAATACTGTTGACGAAGGTACCATCCCTGTTTAAAAATGTATCTGTCGAAGGCATATCTTATGTTATTGGTACACTCTTTCATGAGTTGGCATGTATATTTGAAGGAGTAATTTTCCTTCTTCTCAACTGCTTTTGTCGATGCAAAATGATGTATGATACAGTGCTATGCAATATGATAGGATGGTATGATGCAAATGATGTTTATGATTAAATCATCAAAGAAAAACCAAGACTCTGCATTCCCTTATGAATGAGTTTGGAGTCTCTTCACCTTTTACTTAGGTGGCATTTCAGCTCTACATTGCCTTAGCAACGACTTTGGAGCTAAGCTCTGCATCCACTTAGGAATGACTTTGGAGCTTCTTCAACTTTTACTTAGGTGGTATTTTAGCTTTGCATCCCCTTAGGAATGACTTTGGAGCTTCTTCACCTTTCACTTAGGTGGTATTTTAGCTCTGCATCCCCATAGGAACGACTTTGGAGCTTCTTCACCTTTCACTTAGGTGGTATTTTAGCTCTGCATCCCCTTAGAAACGACTTTGGAGCTTTATCACCCTTCTTGTTACACTCGATGGTGTAACCACAGATTTATTATAACAGGCCAAAGGTTAAACCTCCTTATATTGTCTTTTGGAAGAGAAATATAAAGACAGAAAAGTAAAAATACATTGAAGTTGGGAATTTTCTGGTCGAGTCCCTGTGCAGCTTTAGTAAATATGTCCTGATTCGGGCACAATGTTGTTGACTGTGCGAGCTTCAGACTCCTCCCGAGTGTCGTGCTGTTGTTGCACCTAGCGATGCCCTTCTGGCTGCTGATTATGAACCAAGGTAGGTGCTAGTGGTGGTGGTGGTGGTAACTAAGCCCAAGCAGCTTGAGAATGACTTGCTGAAGCAACTGATGTCGTGGGTTGCTGGTTGCCCACATACTCAGGGATATATGGCGAATAGCATGAGGTAGTATGAAAGATCTGCTTCAGCTGATTCTGCCGTGCTTTGGCTTCAGCTATCTCCTTCTGCTTTTGGAGCATGACTTGGCACGTCCTTGTTGTGTGTCCCTTGTCCTCCTCGCAGAATAAGCAGAACAATCTCCTGGGTTGAGTGTTGAACCTTCCTCCGAAGCTTCTTCCCCCTCTGCCTCTTGGAGCTGGTAGCCTGTAAGAGGTTTGTTGTATTCCTGAAGATTGTGAGCTTTGTTGGCTGCCTTGAGTGAGGCTTGCCCTGTCATCATTTGTGCTAGGATTGTGGATTGTTCTGACATGCCTAGGGTGGAATCTTCCTCTAAAGCCCCTAGTCATCTCAGAATACCTGTAAACCTCCTCCCTTCTCTGGCGAAAATCATTGTCACCTCGGATATATTCATCCATCTTCTAGAGAAGCTTTTCCAGAGTTAGCGGTGGCTTCCTAGCAAAATACTTCATTGTTGGTCCTGGCCGGAGCCCCTTGATCATAGCTTCGATGACAATCTCATTTGGCACCATTGGCGCCTGGGCTCTGAGTCGCAGGAATCTTCGGACATATGCCTGCAAGTACTCTTCATGGTCTTGCGTACACTGGAACAATGCTTGGATAGTTACTAGCTTCGTCTGGAAACCCTAGAAGCTAGTTACCAGCATGTCCTTCAGCTTTTGCCACAACATGATCATTCCTAGGCGAAGGGAAGAGTACCACGTCTGAGCTACACTCTTGACCGCCATGACGAAGGATTTCGCCATGACAACTGTGTTGCCCCCATATGAAGATATGGTTGCTTCGTAACTCATGAGAAACTTCTTTGGATCTGAGTGCTCATCGTACATGGGAAGTTGCGGTGGCTTGTAAGATGGTGGCCATGAGGTAGCCTGCAACTCTACTGCTAGAGGAGAAGCATCATCAAAAGCGAAGTTACCATGATGAAAGTCTTCATACCATTCATCATCATTGATTGGACTTTCTTGACAAAGCTCTCTGTGTTGAGGCCTTCATCCTTGGTCATCTTGGGTGATGTGACGCATTTCTTCAGCAGCTTCGTCGATCTTCCTCTAAAGGTCGGCTAGCCGAAGCATCTTCTCTCTTTTCCTCTGCACTTGTTGATGTATGGCTTCCAGGTCTCTAATTTCCTGGTCCAACTCCTCTTCCTGTGGTGTTGGGCTGGTAGACTTTCTTTTCTAGCTCCGAGCTTCTTTCAGCGAGAGTGTCTCTTGGTTGGTGTCCAGTGGCTGAAGGGCAGCCCCTGGCACTGTTGCCTTCTTCGGCGGCACGACGAAGGTGAATGCTTGCCGAAGGTCGTGGAAGTGAGCACAGGAGGTGGGCGCCAATGTTGGCCACTTATTCCTAAATGTTGTGAATCAAGAACAAGGCAACACAATTGTTAAGTATTAAGGACCTTCGTCTTCCGAAGCATTACCTCCTCGCGGATATAATGATCATCAGACGAAGGTCATGAAGGACATGTCTTCATCATATTATAGATAAATTAGAATACATAAGGATAAATATAATGAATATAACTCATTGATTCATTCATATTTGCATTCCATAAAGTATGTATGAGTATTAACAGAATCTGTATTACATTGATACCTTCGGCTTGCTCAAAGATGTTGACGCGGGGGTGATTACAATTCAGCATGAACAGTCGAGTGCTACTTTTCATCTATTTATAGGCACGGGACCCAGCCTAGGTAAAAGTATATTTGTATCCCTGACATTTACTTATGACCATAACATAAATCATTAAGGACTAGCTAGTCTTTTCCCCTTCCGGTCAGCATCATGTTTGACCTTCATCACCATTTTAAGCTGAAGCTATTATCCTTCGGCTATAGCTTCGGCATTCATCCTTGTCATCTTCGAATTATATCTTCACCTTGTATGCTTTCACCATGGGAGAAAACTTCCATCCTAAAGCCGAAGCTCCCTGTAATAATCCATATCATGCTGAAAACATATGGTTAGTCATGTTTTTGAGGACCTTCGGAAGAGGAAGGCCCCCAACAGGCATCATAGACCCCCAATAGTAGCCCCTTGCGAAATGAGTTCATTTCTTCATAACGAGCTTAGATCGCAAAATAAAAGAAATTTGGAGGCCTTGCGCTGAAAGTCCGAAAATACCTTCCCAAAGCTCGTTATGAATTAGTATCCTATGTTCATCCTGACTGGTAGGGTCCTGGTTCCACTTAGTATAACAGCTAAATTCAGAAATCTGCAGATATAAAGGAAGGGATGCCCCACGGCATTGGCACGACAATTTCTATTTTGTGCTTGCTACTATTAAAACCTAATCTACCTTTGAAGGTTGCATCTAGCGTTTTTCTACCTTGAAACCAGCCTTAGCTAGTTTGAAAACACGCTTTTTCGTTAGAAATGGCCGGAGAGCAGTCTACTACTAAGATGACCTTGGCACCTTCATCAGTTGCTATTTTAAAAAGGTTTAACATATACCTTTACCTACTTACACCAAACTTCATAGTGCGTTTAGGAGTTTTATTTGGGCTATGCGGAGTCAAGGTGTTGAGCTTGATGCCGAAGCTTTCTATGAAGCCTTCAGCTAAATCCATGAATTGCACTTTCAGACGAAGGCAACTTGAGGCCTTCACAACAACTATGGTTGTTATAACTTCGCTTATCAAAGGGGTGCAACATTTTCGGCTCTACATATCGAAGCAAGTGGCCGAATGAATAGCCAAGAGAATGGTTTTACATGAAGAATGATTTGAATGAGCGGACTGATATAAAATGAACCATTCCGACTCCTATTGTCACATGCTTCGAATATAAGAAACCAACATGTTATATCAGATTTGAAGCTCGGGCTGCTATTGTTGCTTTCAATGTTGTGTGTACAAACATTGGGAGAAGGGATCTTGTTCAGGAGTTTTTAGCATTTAAGGTAAGGCCACTAAGGGCTGAATTGGAGATACCGAAGATGTCTGAAAAAGATGCTTTGGACGCGGAGCCTAGATTAATCAGACTTCGCTACAAATATAAGTTCAAAGATGAGTTTGGGAAGCCTAGTGATGGATGGTTAGATTATATTGAGGCAGAATGCAATGAAGTACTTGGTAACTATATTAAACCAGAGGACAAAGCTCTGCAATGGGCTTTTGCGGCTCGAAAAAGGGACCAATTTAACCATGTTTTTGATGCTATTGGCTTCTTTTATCCTGACTATCCTGACATGGTTTAGGATTCGAAGAAAAGAAAGAGAAAGTGACCATGAAGCAAAACAAAGTTCCAAAGATTCGGGCTGGGTCAACACTTCAAGTTTCGGAGGAAATTCTGGTACAAAGGGCTTTCTTAAATCTATCGCGTCACTTATAAACTTGCTATGTTAAACTGTTGATATTTTCAACTTTTCAGGTTGTACCTAAAGCTGAGGTGCCAGTCATACCTGAGGAAATTCCTCTTGCGGAAGCCAAAGAGGCAAGGATTGAAGATGCTATCGCTTTTATAGCCATAAAGGCCATTCCTTTGAAGTCGCTCTCAGAAAGCGAGGAAGAGGAAGAACGGATAGCTCCAGTAATGAGCTCATTCTTTGATATTGACACAAGGGGGTCTAAGGAAAAGGTAACTATTGATACAATTCTAGTACCAAAGGGTGTTATGCTGCCTGCTACAAACGTGACTATATCAAGAAGTCTGAAGATTGAATTGACAGCTACGGTGGTGACGCCTTCGGTAATTGTTACAGTCGAGGAGAAGATAGGGTCCTCAAAGCGTGTGGTGGCAGAGGATAAAGATAAAGGGCCTACAAAAATCAAAGAGGCCAAAAAGGCTATTGAAAAAGATACACCCCTTGGTGAGGGGCCTTCTGATCAAGAGCTGGGTGGCTAAAGATATAGGGTTCACCATGCTGCAGGAAAGGTTATGGGTGCAAAGCAGCTAGTCGAAGTTATTAGCAATGCTGAACAACTTGGATACCCTTCGGGGTCCACCATCTCCAGGGGAGGGCTAGACGATTATCTGTGTTGTTGTCAGATAACCTGGCGACAGAAGTGTGTCATCACATGGCAGATAATATTGGTTTTCTGAAGCTAGAGGCCATGCTCTCAACCATGTCCTCCAAATATTTCTCTAACTGTCTGGCTTACACGCATATGAAGGTAACTTCTATTGGTTTTGCTTTTCGACTTCGAGTTAGGTTGATACAATACTTAGTTATCTTTTTTACTTCTCATGAGGCTTGTTTCTGAGAAAGGCTCTGAAAAACAAGAGAAATGTTGAGGGCAAGGCTGCCCAAAAAGAGATAATTAGGCTTTGGTCTGAAGTATCTGGGCTTTGGATTGACTGCAAGGAGAAGGAGAAATCTTTCAAGATTCTGGAAAAAGATTTCATTGAAAGCCAAACTAAAGTTCAGGCTATATGTGAAGAGAAGAGCAAGCTCGAAGAAACAATGAAGAAGAAAGTATTAGAGCTTGAAGCTTCAAATGCTAAAAAGGAGAATCAAATTTCATCGCTCGAGGCTGAACTAAAACGAGCAAAAAAGGACTTTGAGGCTGAAACAAAGAAGATAGGGCAAGCATCTGCCGAAGCAGCCATTAGCCTCAATGCTACTCAAGTGAAGATAGATGATCTCAAAGATGAAGTAAACATGAAAGGCAACTTAATGAGAACTATCAGATTTTGGTGGCAAACTGCTATACCCTTGGCAACAGGTGCTATAATGAATTGATAAAGACATTTGCTTCTGTTGGGCTACCTCTCGGGAGAAATTTTGCGGATGGAGACCTAGAAGGGTTGATGTGGTGGGTACTTAGTGAAACTCCCGCTTACAAAAGCGTTCTCTCAACTTGAGAGGACTACTGTGCATGGTTAGGTGCCCGAAGCACTGCTTTGGTTCTACTAAAAGCCAGGTGTCATTGTTTGAGGACTTGTACCAACCCTAACTTTAGAGTTTCTGTCAACCACATTCGAAGGTCAACCGTCGAGGCTTCAAAGTGGTCTAAAAAATTCTTATCTAATATATGGAAGAAAGGCAGAAAGGAGATTAGTATCGAAGAGTCTACAAAGAACAGGGAGAAGGTTTGTATTCTGTTACCTTCGTATTACCTATACAAGGCATATGCACATTGTGACTTTCAAACTTTTTTGTAGGCACAACAAGCGGCTAAAAAGCTGTAGATATTAGAAGGAAACTGCATGGCAAGAAAAGCATACTGAAGTCGAAGCTTTGACAATTGTTTTCTAACTTTTGCTAAGAAGTCTCTACTTCACAAGTGATTATTGAAGTAAAGCATACTAAAGCCGAAGCTAAGGATGTTGTTCTTGAAGCTGAAGCAGTAGCTGCCAGGGCTGCAAAGAAGGTAGTAGACAATGTTGTTCTCTAAATTTATGAACAAATATATGATGAAGTGATGCAGGGTCATAAAGAAAATTAATAGAATGATGTAAAGAACAATGATCCTTTGTTGTAATATTTTGTTGGTACGAAGTGCTCGAACACTAAAAACTTTTAAAGTGACTTGTAATATATTCTTACTTTTTTGCCTCATTTTTGCTAATGCACTTTCTTTTGTGATGTGTGAAAGTTTATTTAACACATGTTTTTGTGTCGAAGGCAAAAAACACCTTACCTTCTTTTCACACATTACAAAAGAACGCTTCTTTGCAAAGATAGTTTCGAAGTAAACTAAATTTACTTCACCGATGTCTAGGTGAATGAATCGTAGCTCTGTATTCCTTTAGGAACGTCTTCAGATCTTTTCCACCGTTACTTATGTGAATGAATCATAGCCCTGCATTCCCTTATGAACGACTTTGGAGCTTTTCACTATTACTCAGGTGAATGAATCGTAGCTCTGCATTCCCTTAGGAATGACTTCAGAGCTTTTTCACCGTTACTTAGGTGAATGAATTGTTTCGTCATTGCACTCGAAGGTGCCAACTCACTTATTACATTGATTTGCGTAATATAAAGAGTTTTTCAAATATGTAAATGTAAAATAGATTCTTCTTAATAGCTTCGGGTCTTCATTACCTAGCCCCTTGGGATCTTTAGTATATATGCTTTGTCTCCTAGACCATACTGTTGACGGTACAAGTTTTGGATCCCTCCCTTCTGTACCGTTGTTGCAAATCTTGCATTGGGAACTTGGGGTGACCAGTGGGAACTTGGTCCTAGGATGAAGGAGGTAGATGATGACCATGTGCTCATCACTGATTGCTTGAAGTGTTTGAGGACGAAGGTAAATTTAGCCTTGGCTCCTGTAACTGAGGCGGGACATAATGTTGGACATATGGCGAACAGTAGGAAGATGTACTGTAACACCCTGAATTTGGGGTATAAAATTTCTTGTCTAAATACCTACCAAATTCAGGTGTTACTCTTTGTCTCACTCTAGTCTCTCTCTCTCTTTCTTTTTTAGTAGAATTAGGTTATTTTAGTGAGGTGTTTATTATTTATTTTGTCAAACTTATGTGAGTCATGCATTGTTGCATCATGCTAAGCCCAAAATATTCTTTGAATTGATGTACATGTTTGAATTGGTTTGAATTTGAAACTTGGTTTCAATTTAAATTGGAAACCTTAGAGAAAATAAAAAGAAAAGCAATTAGAAATTCGGAGAAAAAGGGAAAACTCAATTCAGCCCAGCCGGCCCAGCCAGGCCGCGCGTGCGCACTCCCGCGTCGCATGACAGGTGGACCCCACCTGCCAGCGACCGCCCGCGTCCATGCACGTAGGCTCTCTCTCCCCCTCTCCCTCTCGCTGCCCAGTGGGGCCAACTTGTCGGCGCTGATCTCCTCCGCGCGCGCACCTTCTCTCACTGTCTCATGGGCCCCGCTCGTCAGCCCAGCTACCCGTTCGATCGACCGCTCTCGCTGACCCATGGGACCGCCCTGTCAGCTCCGCCTTCCCCGTGAACCATCGTGGACCAGTGCGCACGCACAACGAGATCCTCGGCCATGTCGCCTGCCCACGCACTCTAGCTCCCTTTTGAGCACCGCCCGCACCCACATTCGCTCCCCTACATCATTTCGTGCAAGCTCACCCTCTCTCGCGCTCTGCTCTCGACGCTCGCACTCGCCGGAGTTCCGCGGCCACGCCGCCGACCGTTCAGCCCGTCAGAAGTCGCGCCAAGCCGTCCCGAGCACCGTCTTAAGGTGAGGAACTTGTTCCCGTGCTCAGTTGCTCTCAATTCCGCTTTGTCTTAGCCAATTTGGCCTCGCTAGAGTTCGGCCACGCCGGTTCATCGCGCCCATGCGGTGACTAGCCGATTCAGCCCTACCCTGCGCCCCTCCTTTGCTCCATAAGGTTCCCCTCACCCCGCCGGAGCTAGTCTAGGCCTTAGCGTGCCCTAAACCCCCTCTCCCCGGCCGGGTTTCCTCGCCGAGTTGCCCGACCCGCTCGGAGCACCTCCCCTTTGCCTTTCTCTCGTTTTCGGCCCCGTTCTTGCAGCTAGAAGCCTGCTAGTGAGTTCGTCGGACCCTCTTCACCCGTTCCAACCCTCACCAGCGACCCTAGGCCTCTGGCGACCGCGTCTACCTCGCCTCCGGCGACCTCGCTACTGCAGAGGGAGCAACGCCGTTCACCGAGCTGTAAAATGCCCGTGCGTTCCATCGCAACCGTCCATCCCTGATCCAACGGTTCAGATCGGCGGACATCAGTTCATGTCCTCGTGCTCTGCCCCTAGGCCCCGCCTGTCAGTGCCTGCGCCCCCTGGCGCTGGCCTGGATGGTCAGCCTGCATCCCTCCTCAGGTCGCTGACACCCCCGCCCACTTGTCAGCCACGCTCGCGCGCTCGCCCACCGATCTAATCTCGGCTGTTGATTGTGGATCTGACAGCTGAGGAGACCCCATACCCCTTCGCGCGGCGGTTTTGCTAAAGAAGCCCTCGGTTTTGTAGGAATCAACCTGTCGTCCTCTAGTTTTACGCGTAGACCCCTGTTTTCTTGCAAACAGATCCCTCACCTTTTAATTAATCATAGATTTAGACCTAATTTTGTAATTTAAACTCCAAAACTTGTTTATTTCATATCTTCTACATATGAACTCCAAATTGAGTGATTCAAATTGCAAAATGTTCATAGAATTATTCTCTGTTCAAATAAATTAGGATCATTCACTGTCTGTGCATTCTAATTTTATGCCTAGGCTATAGGTTAGTTTAGGTAATAATTTATTTATTTAATAGATAAATAAAAAGGAAACCCTAGTGGTAATTAGATATTTAACCTCGTGAGATTAATAAGATGTAGTATATGGATTTATCCCTAGTTTAGCTTTTATGTCTCATTAAAATGAGTAGAATCAGATTATGTAATTATGGAGATAGACAACACTTAGAGAATAACAAACTAATAAATGTGATTAGTTCACCATATAACCTAAACTCCCATTTGAATTTATACTTTTCCTTTTGAGATGTGTTCCATTGTTTGTACATGGTTGGTGTGTTGTTCATTTGTCATTTTCCAAATGTATTGACTGTATGATCGCTTTATTTAGACAACGAGCAGCCCGTGGTTCCTGAGTGTGTTGCCAAAGGTCTTCCTGAGCAACAACCTAGTGAAGGCAAGTGTTCTCTGACCTATTATGTCCTACATACTTTATAATTCACTGTCCCGCATTACTTTATTGAAACCTAAAGATTGACTAGTCTGTATTTACTTATCCTTGTTTACCTTTTTGGGTTATCATGGTTAGCTTTATGCTATTGCTTTAACTTAATCAATGAACATGATGTGAATATTTATGATACAAGGATGTTATCCTGATGATGATCTTGTGATATTTTAGGGGACTCAGGCCATTTTTCTGAGTACCTCTCCGTAAGGACCTGTTCGTTGAGTGACCACCTGAGATAACAGTGCAACTATGAGGGTGGAATGGGATGCCCTTAGCTGAATAATTAGATGAACCTAGGGGTGTAGTTGGCTTTGTCGGAGGGTCATCAATGGGGGCCGGGGCGTAGAGCTCGCTCTTCCAAGGGGGGTGCAAAGGTTCATTCGATTTGGTTTTGTTAGTCACCCACCTTGGGGAGGTGTACTGTGTTTGTACGACTGGTGAAACCTAACGAGCAGCTATGCACTAGGGGAGTCTTTGTAAAGGCTACGTAGTGAGACCCTGCCAGGTCACCATGTTAGTGATCAATGGGGAGTCATGATCTCCGGGCAGAATGGGAATCACGACTTGTGGGTAAAGTGTGCAACCTCTGAGGAGTGTTAGAAACTGGTATATCAGCCAAGCTCACAGTTAAGAGCGGCCTTGGGATCCTCTTTGATTAGAAGAACTTTGGATACTTTTATGATGATGTTTAATGATGATGGTTATAATTATGATCTCTGGTATTTCCTCTTGAAGGGAGTACATTTGGGTAATAACTAGGTTTATTACTAAAATTTGGCTCTACTATTAGTAATAAATACTTGATCAACTAAAAGTAACTGCTTAACCTCAACTCCACACACAACTAGTCCACTTTAGCCAAACGGGACATTTGCTGAGCATGTTGATGTGCATTCACCCTTGCTTTAAAAACCACCCCACCCTAGGATGGTCCCACTGTATTCAGTGCTCAGGAGGAGTGTCACACCCGGGTTTCGGGGCACCAAGACCCGGGCGCGAATAATCACCAGGTGTGCTGGGACCAAGTCTCACACATATGATGAATCATGGCACAGGATCGAATGTCACATCTTTACTATATAATAGGAGTTCTGTACAAAATAAATAATTACATTATAAGGAGACAACGGTCCAGCAAACCAAAGTTGACTGGGAGACGACGACCTAGACCTCTCACGAACACACCGCAGCATCCTCCATGCGCATCATCCTGCGGTACCTGCTCTTGACCTGTGGGGGGGTGTGAGACAGCAAGAGTGAGCTCACATACGTTCATAGCTCAACAAGTTCTGGGGAATAATGTGCATGAACTCGCCAAAGGTGGGAGCTCACGTGAAGTGTAAGGCTTACCAAAGAGGATGGTTAGAGCTGAGCATTGCTTTTAAAGTTGGTCAAAATTTTATTAGTAGTTACTAAGTACAAGTAAATACCAACCCAATTAAATAGTAGAACAAAAGTAACATCATCACCTGCGATGCAATGCATATGACAAATTGAATTTAGTTCCATAAGTTAATCATGTGAGGGTCCGAGCTGCTCATGACCGTGAGCACGACTAGTATACCAGTTTTACACTCTGCAGAGGTTGCACATCTTTACCCACAAGTCATGTTACCCATCTGCCAAGGGATCGCGACTTCCCATACACCTCTACCAAGGAGGCGAGGCAGGGTAACACTACGAGGCCTTTACAAAGTTCCACTAGCTTCAGAAAACTCGCTACAGTTTATAGGATGCTCCAATGCAGGGTTCTTGCCTGACCGCCATCGCAGCAAAATCAACCAAGGACCTCCCTACACTGACCACTCCCCTACTGCCCTTGCCCCTTTCGGGTAAGGTAGTCTTCCACTAGCTTTCCTAATTAATCAGCCAAGGGCGTCCCATTAAACCCTTGTGGTAGCACTGTTTTCCCGGGTGGTCGCTCCATGTTCCAATTAACATAATGATCTTATCATGAACAGTAATAATAAACAGATAATAAAAATGTGATCATGAATTATGTATCTTCATACCCAAAACCACATAAAACACTAGCAAGTACTACCCAAAAAGTTCAGTGGTAAACAAGGTATAAAGATAGACAAACTAGGGTAACCTATTGGGTCCCATTAACCTATGCAGATCATTATGATTTATCAGAACATGAGTGGGTAAAAGAAGTGATCAAGGGCACAACTTGCCTGGGACTTGAGATTCCAGGTACCAACTTGCTCTTCAGATGACACGTGTCCTCACGCTAGTCGTAGCAATACAAACAAACATGGTATAGGCAAGATTAACATCACACCAATCATAAGAATAAATTGCGTAATAATAATCTACACGGCGCTACGAGATCGTGGAAACAAGAATCACTAAATTCGGAGTTACGGTTATCAAGTTATGATTTTATAAAGATTTAAATGTTGGACACAAAATAAATTGAGTGCATAAATTATACCTTTGTTTCATAATAAAATAAGGTTACCAGATGATAAACAATATTATTATGAATTTATAGCAACTGGAATAAATTAATTCGGAGCTAAGATGAATTAAATATGAAGTAAACAAGTTTGAGTTGCATTTATTATTAATTTTAATGCCAAAATAGATGCTAGGGACTTTTCTGAAAATTTGGAGGACCGATCTGCAATTCCAGAATTTATTTCTGAGGTCACCGCTGTGAAAGGTAGGACGGTGGGTTTATTCCCTAATACTCTAGGGGCTCTTTTGCACTTTTGCTCGGCGAAGGGGTATCCTGAAACCTGAGCCACTCGGATTAGATCCAACGGCTCGGATCAGACCCCGAATCGGTACGGGATTGTGGCCATCGGATCAAAATCTGACAACCAGGATTTTATGAGCTCTAAACCACACGCCACCCACCGATCGACGATCTACGGTCCGTATTCATTTGACGAAAATGGTACCTTGGGATCAAATCACCTCCGTCGGCCCAAGATCGAACGGTGCACGAGGCGTCATCTCCATCCGACCAACAGAGCGACAGTCGCTCATGGACAACGGCGGCGCCCCACCGGAGGATCGCCATCTTCCACCCACGCGCTGAATCTCCCACGATGACTGGTGCAACACGCAGAGGGCACCAAGGCGAGAGGTATAGGAGGTGAATTAACGTCCCTCGATGCGCCGAGCAGCCAGGCCACGACGAACAGCGGCCCGCGGTAGAGCACTATCCCCGGCGAGCGAATCGAGCGCGGGCATGGTGAAGACAGCAATCGTGACACTCGATCTCTCTCCTATTCGCTGCGCTCTGCTCCATCTCCAGCGTTGGCTAGCTGCACGACGCCCCGAGCGGATGAACGAGGGGAGGAACTCGCTAATTTATACCCAATCGAGAAATCGCAACGACCCAACAGCCTTCGCAGAATCCGGCGCACGGAGGTCGGCGCCCAGTTAAGATCGTGGCGGAGTCCGTGCGGAGGAGACGAGCTGCCCGATTCCCGGGCCCCACAGGTCGGAGCAGCCATGGACGACGCGCGGAAGAAGCTCCAGCGGATTCGGCTGGGTGGTTGCAGCGCTTGACCACCGGTCAGAGCGGATAACGCGCAGGACCCGCCAACGGCCACGGCGAGCTCCACAGCGGCTTCCGCGGCGAGGAAGTCAGCCACGACTGCGTCGACTTCGCCCAAGCTGTTACGACAAGGAGATAGATCCGACAGGTCAGTCCCGCGCGCGAGGATCACGGGAAGTTCGCCTGGGTCGGTTTGAGCGGAGAAGACGCACAGTGCTAGCTCGAGGGGCCCACATGGCAGCGACCGGGATGAGTCTGCGTTGCGCGCTTGAGAAAACCGAGCTTGGGGCCCACCGATCATTGAAAGCACCGGAACCAGACATGCGTGGTGGCGGCTAGGGTTTGAGGTATGAGAACTTGGGCCGGTGGCGTGAGTTGGGCCGCGCTGTGACTTTTGGCCCAACCACAGGTTTCCAATTCCCTTTCCTTTTCTGTTTATTTCCCTATTTTGTTTTCTCTTTTCATTCCCACATTTAGGATTTGAATTCAAATTTTGTAGCATAATTTGCACTCAAATTTATTATCCATCTTGAACGTAATAGGGTGGAATCTATTTATTTTTGAATTCATTTTGTATTTTATAATATTTCTTTCCAAACCCAAGTTTCAATCTAGTGGCTAATTCATATTCTCTACTTATTATTGTATTCCTACTAATATATTGTTGTTATTATTTAAATGCACAAGCAAGCAAAATCTCCAACATGATGCATCATTCTTTTACTTAGTTTTTTTTGGTAGTCAGAATTAATCCCATGGTTTGAAATATGCTAAGATGAGAATAACAATATAAGTGATCCAATGACCCTTTTATATTTCTTATTTCTTGTATCTTCTATTGCTCTCACTATTTGGGTATTACAAATCCTACCCCCCTTAAAAAGAATCTCGCCCTCGAGATTAGTGAGAAAGAGGATATGGGAAGAGTGGTTTTCATTTTAGCTTTCTGTTTCTAATTATTTCAAAAATCAAGAGCCTCTCTTTTTTTCATTTGTGAGTGATTAGGAGAGCATAGGTATCAGCTACCTATTTTGTACAATATAAGAGATGGATAGGTTAGGGCAAGAATAGCAAGAGGTAAGAAAGTTTATGGTGAGGAAGAACTACGTGCTGGGTGGTAATGCATCCGAAGGTTGAGTTTGACTTCTCTCCTTCCTTGACGAGGTTGATCTTTTCTTCTCCTGTTTTGGTCTCATTGATTCGCGGTGGGTGCATATCATTGGTGTTGGGGAATATGGTTAAGATAGATTTGGATGAGATAGGCTACATGATGTAGGTCTAAAGTTCATTTGATGTTAGGTGGGAATAGACAGATTATGTAATCCATCATGACACTATTGGTTGGGTTAGCTCTTATGTTCACGGTTGAGTTGGTCTAATGCACTAATTTTAGGTTTAAGTGCATGAGGAGAGAACAAGATTTATAGGAGTAGGATCCAATTTATTTCACTAGTGTTAACTTGTTATGTGACTGTCCTTAGGTTAGCTCAACTTAAGGTTAGACTTCGTTAGGTTAGATTAACCTATTAGGTTGGATCAGATCTAGGATAGATTGTTATGACTAGATAGACTAGACAAGATCTCCTTAATTAGATCATGGTTGTTACTTTAGGATGAGATAAGTAGGGTGGTTAGGATAAGACAAATCCTTCAAGATAAGATGAATCTAGTAAGATAAGTGAGAATCTTGTAAGATAAGATGGATCTAGTAAACTAGATATATTTTTAATAGAGAATATTCTGTGTTGTTTATTTTATAAATATTTTCCCTTATGTCTAGGTGCATATACAGATGCAATTGTGGACATTACTCCACAACCAATCACACTCAATCAAAGATCCAAATCAGACAAGTATCATAAGAACAAGCATTAAATCACATAGATATGTATAAAAATATTTTTGTTTTGTTCCTAAGATTAGGTCTCCTATTCCTAAAGGTCACTTTAGGCACATGATTTCAAAATGTGAAATCCACATTTGTCTTTAGAATGAAAAGGTAAGAATAATCAGAGTAAAGCTGAAATAGATGAGAAAAGATTAAGAAGAGTTTAGAAAGAATCAGAGTAGCAGAGGTAAGTAAGTATTGGTTGTCCAGTTCTATCTAGGTTTCATCCTATAGTCAACATTCCTCTGATACCACTTCTGTCACACCGGGGTTTCGGGGCACCAAGACACGGGCGCGTACAATCACCAGGTGTGCTGGGACCAAGTCTCACACATATGATGAATCATGGCACAGGATCGAATGTCACATCTTTACTATATAATAGGAGTTCTGTACAAAATAAATAATTACATTATAAGGAGACAACGGTCCAGCAAACCAAAGTTGACTGGGAGACGACGACCTAGACCTCTCACGAACACACCGCAGCATCCTCCATGCGCATCATCCTGCGGTACCTGCTCTTGACCTGTGGGGGGGGTGTGAGACAGCAAGAGTGAGCTCACATACGTTCATAGCTCAACAAGTTGTGGGGAATAATGTGCATGAACTCGCCAAAGGTGGGAGCTCACGTGAAGTGTAAGGCTTACCAAAGAGGATGGTTAGAGCTGAGCATTACTTTTAAAGTTGGTCAAAATTTTATTAGCAGTTACTAAGTACAAGTAAATACCAACCCAATTAAATAGTAGAACAAAAGTAACATCATCACCTGCGATGCAATGCATATGACAAATTGAATTTAGTTCCATAAGTTAATCATGTGAGGATCCGAGCTGCTCATGACCGTGAGCACGGCTAGTATACCAGTTTTACACTCTGCAGAGGTTGCACATCTTTACCCACAAGTCATGTTACCCATCTGCCAAGGGATCGCGACTTCCCATACACCTCTACCGAGGAGGCGAGGCAGGGTAACACTACGAGGCCTTTACAAAGTTCCACTAGCTTCAGAAAACCCGCTACAGTTTATAGGAAGCTCCAATGCAGGGTTCTTGCCTGACCGCCATCGCAGCAAAATCAACCAAGGACCTCTCTACACTGACCACTCCCCTACTGCCCTTGCCCCTTTCGGGTAAGGTAGTCTTCCACTAGCTTTCCTAATTAATCAGCCAAGGGCGTCCCATTAAACCCTTGTGGTAGCACTGTTTTCCCGGGTGGTCGCTCCATGTTCCAATTAACATAATGATCTTATCATGAACAGTAATAATAAACAGATAATAAAAATGTGATCATGAATAATGTATCTTCATACCCAAAACCACATAAAGCACTAGCAAGTACTACCCAAAAAGTTCAGTGGTAAACAAGGTATAAAGATAGACAAACTAGGGTAACCTATTGGGTCCCATTAACCTATGCAGATCATTATGATTAATCAGAACATGAGTGGGTAAAAGAAGTGATCAAGGGCACAACTTGCCTGGGACTTGAGATTCCAGGTACCAACTTGCTCTTCAGATGACACGTGTCCTCACGCTAGTCGTAGCAATACAAACAAACATGGTATAGGCAAGATTAACATCACACCAATCATAAGAATAAATTGCGTAATAATAATCTACGCGGCGCTACGAGATCGTGGAAACAAGAATCACTAAATTCGGAGTTACGGTTATCAAGTTATGATTTTATAAAGATTTAAATGTTGGAGACAAAATAAATTGAGTGCATAAATTATACCTTTGTTTCATAATAAAATAAGGTTACCAGATGATAAACAATATTATTATGAATTTATAGCAACTGGAATAAATTAATTCGGAGCTAAGATGAATTAAATATGAAGTAAACAAGTTTGAGTTGCATTTATTATTAATTTTAATGCCAAAATAGATGCCAGGGACTTTTCTGAAAATTTGGAGGACTGATCTGCAATTCCAGAATTTATTTCCGAGGTCACCGTTGTGAAAGGTAGGACAGCGGGTTTATTCCCTAATACTCCAGGGGCTCTTTTGCACTTTTGCTCGGCGAAGGGGTATCCTGAAACCTGAGCCACTCGGATTAGATCCAATGGCTCGGATCAGACCCCGAATCGGTACGGGATTGTGGCCATCGGATCAAAATCCGACAACCAGGATTTTATGAGCTCTAAACCACACGCCACCCACCGATCGACGATCTACGGTCCGTATTCATTTGACAAAAAGGGTACCTTGGGATCAAATCACCTCCGTCGGCCCAAGATCGAATGGTGCACGAGGCGTCATCTCCATCCGACCAACAGAGCGACGGTCGCTCATGGACAACGGCGGCGCCCCACTGGAGGATCGCCATCTTCCACCCACGCGCTGAATCTCCCACGATGACTGGTGCAACACGCAGAGGGCACCAAGGCGAGAGGTATAGGAGGTGAATTAACGTCCCTCGATGCGCCGAGCAGCGAGGCCACGACGAACAGCGGCCCGCGGCAGAGCACTATCTCCGGCGAGCGAATCGAGCGCGGGCATGGTGAAGACGGCAATCGTGACGCTTGATCTCTCTCCTATTCGCTGCGCTCTGCTCCATCTCCAGCGTTGGCTAGCTGCACGACGCCCCGGGTGGATGAACGAGGGGAGGAACTCGCTAATTTATACCCGATCGAGAAATCGCAACGACCCAAAAGCCTTCGCAGAATCCGGCGCACGGAGGTCGGCGCCCAGTTAAGATCGTGGCGGAGTCCGTGCGGAGGAGACGAGCTGCCCGATTCCCGGGCCCCACAGGTCAGAGCAGCCACGGACGACGCGCGGAAGAAGCTCCGGCGGATTCGGCTGGGTGGTTGCGGCGCTTGACCACCGGTCAGAGCGGATAACGCGCAGGACCCGCCAACGGCCACAGCGAGCTCCACAGCGGCTTCCGCGGCGAGGAAGTCAGCCACGACTGCGTCGACTTCGCCCAAGCTGTTACGACAAGGAGATAGATCCGACAGGTCGGTCCCGCGCGCGAGGATCACGGGAAGTTCGCCTGGGTCGGTTTGAGCGGAGAAGACGCACAGTGCTAGCTCGAGGGGCCCACACGGCAGCGACCGGGATGAGTCTGCGTTGCGCGCTTGAGAAAACCGAGCTGGGGGCCCACCGATCATTGAAAGCACCGGAACCAGACATGCGTGGTGGCGGCTAGGGTTTGAGGTATGAGAACTTGGGCCGGTGGCGTGAGTTGGGCCGCGCAGTGACTTTTGGCCCAACCGCAGGTTTCCATTTCCCTTTCCTTTTCTGTTTATTTCCCTATTTTGTTTTCTCCTTTCATTCCCACATTTAGGATTTGAATTCAAATTTTGTAGCATAATTTGCACTCAAATTAATTATCCATCTTGAACGTAATAGGGTGGAATCTATTTATTTATGAATTCATTTTGTATTTTATAATATTTCTTTCCAAACCCAAGTTTCAATCTAGTGGCTAATTCATATTCTCTACTTATTATTGTATTCCTACTAATATATTTTTGTTATTATTTAAATGCACAAGCAAGCAAAATCTCCAACATGATGCATCATTCTTTTACTTAGTTTTTTTGGTAGTCAGAATTAATCCCATGGTTTGAAATATGCTAAGATGAGAATAACAATACAAGTGATCCAATGACCCTTTTATATTTCTTATTTCTTGTATCTTCTATTGCTCTCACTATTTGGGTATTACAAGGAGTTGCTGGCAACATGGAGGATGTTGGTCACTAGTTCTCAAAAGCTATATATCAAGAACAAGGCAACACAAATGTTAATGATTAGAGACCTTCGTCTTTCGTAACATTAGACATAATGATCTTTAGACGAAGGTCATGAAGGACGTACCTTCATCATTTCAATATACAAAGATATAAATATGGGCATATGAAACGCAGAAAGAGCATGAATAATCATCTTAAATCATCAGATTATTCACATTGTCATTATATAATCACGAACAAACATCAATGATATTTAAATTACATTTGTACCTCCGGCTTGACAGAAGGTAAAATTCCGAGTGTGACATGCGAGTGATTACAAGTCAACGTGAACAGTACGGTGTTACTGTTCATCTATTTATAGGCACAGGACGCAGCCTGAGCAAAATTACATTCATGTCCCTGACATTTACTGTTAAGCAAAAGGTAAGTTGTCGAGGACTAGGTAGTCTTTTCTCTTTTAGGTCGGTTTCATTCTCCACCACCGTCCTTGTGCTAAGACGAAGCTTTTCCAGCTACAGCTTCGGAGTTGATTCATCCTTCTTCCTGATCACGCTTTTCATACCATGCACACCTTCATCTTGAAGCCGAAGCTTCCTGTGACAGTATATTATACTGGAAAGCATGTTAGTCGTGTTTTTGAGGACCTTCGGAAGATGAAGGCCCCCCAACAGTAGCCCCTCGCAGTGTTAATTTGTTCTTGTGCCTAACAAATTCAGAGTGTGATGTGAACGAAGGCCTTTAACCGAAGGTCTGAAAAAACACCTTCCCTTCAATAGAATAGCGAAGTCAATGACAAATGGGGCCCACCATGTTGCAATTCACTAGGCATATAAATAGAAACCCACAGCGACAGCATCTGCTGCGCCATTTCAATCACTTGTGTTATTTTTCTCAAGTTTTAATTTTCTTGCTGTCCGATTTCACTTGTTTTGTGAGTTTCGGCATTTGTTCAAGTGCTCGTTGGATGTCTAAAGAGAAGAAGATGCCTGAGGAGAAGAAGGTTGTGGACTCTGCTCTAGCTGGGTTTTATGAAGCTATGAAATAACAAACACAGAAAAGATTACGAATGAAATATTAGCTGGGTTGTCTAAGGATTCTAATGATAGCGAGACCTTTGATGTGGAAAGTGGGAACGAAGATGCCGAAGATCGACTCTGGCGGCTGTTGGGATCATGCTTCGTCGCCGAAGGTCCTGCAGGAAGAAGGCACCTTCAGCAAATCTGTTTATATGTGATACCGAAGCTACTACTCATAAAGCTTCGATGATATAGCATATCCAAAGACGAAGGATCGAACCGACTTAGAGATGGAATTACTTTTTAGTCCATAAGAGTCTGAGTTATGATTGTGATCTTCTGTAAGGGGCATGATTGTAATTTCTTACAGGCTACGTCCTGTGCCTATAAATAGGTGAACAGTACTTCTTTACTGTTCACGCAATCTTGTAATTGCTGACGTGTTACTCTGGAATTATCGTTTTCTGTCGAGGCGAAGGTACAAATGCGCCTAAACATTATGTTTTGATATTTAAGTTCACATTACAAAATAATCAAATAATGTTATTTATTCTTGCTGTTCTATAACGTTTTATATTTTATTTTGCATTATTTTATCTTTGATCACGAAGGTGCAACCTTCGTGATATATTATTCATAACCTTCGTCCGAAGCTCATTAAATCCTTGGGGAAATAATGCTCCAGCGGACGAAGGGCTTTAACATCTGACATTCTAGGTTGCCTTGTTCCTAATTCATAGCACTTGAGAACAAGTCCCCAACATTGGCGCCCACCTCCGGTGAACTCACTTCCACTTTTTGAGCTGATGGCTTCGTTCAAGAACCAAGCTGGAACTACTTCGGCTCCGAAGCTGATTCTCCTGATAACAGGCGGTTCATGCTCAGAGCCGGCTAACAAGAAGCAGAAGAAGGAGGCGCAAAGAAGAGTACAACATGTAGGGGTACAAGGACCCTTCATCAAGTCAAGATGGTCTCACATCCCAATTACCTTCTCTCAAGAGGATCTTCAACTCAAGGACTACCCACATAATGATGCTATGGTTATCTCTTGTGTGATCAAAGGATTTCTGGTCCACAATGTCTTGGTTGATACAGGCAGTGCAGCGGATATCATATTTGCTAAGGCCTTCATACAAATGCAAGAGCTCGAAGACAAGATTCATGATGCTATGCACCCTCTTTGTGGCTTCGGAGGGCGACAAATTGTAGCGCTTGGTAAGATTACCATGCCAGTGACCTTCGGATTCGTCAACAACACAAGGACCGAGCAAGTTCTGTTTGACATTGTTGACATGGAGTATCCTTACAATGCTATCATTGGTCGTGGAACACTCAATGCTTTCGAAGCAATTCTTCATCCAGCATATCTTTGCATGAAGATACCTTCGGATCAGGGACCTATTGCTATTCATGGGAGTCAGGAAGCTGCCAGAAAGGCCGAGGGGAATTGGACTGATTCAAAGGCAATCCACAATATAGATGAAGCCAAAGCTTATGAGCAGTACAAGCACAGAAGGGAGAAGGCTGCTTCGGCCGATCAGCCGAAACCCATGCTTTTATGCGAAGATATCGCAGAGTAGAAGGTGCTGCTAGGATCTCAATTGTTTGAGGAACAAGAGAAAACCCTAATAAGATTCTTGTTCAATAACAAAGATGTCTTTGCATGGTCGACTAACGATCTTTGTGGCGTCAACAGGGATGTTATTGAACACTCGCTCAATGTTGATCCATCCTTCAGGCCCAGAAAGCAGAGGCTTCGGAAGATGTCTGATGACAAGGCCGAAGGTGCTCGAAATGAAGTAAAAAGACTCCTCAGTGCTGGAGTCATCAGGGAAGTGAAATATCCAGAATGGCTGGCTAACACTGTTATGGTAAAAAAGGCCAACGGCAAATGGAGGATGTGTATTGATTTCACTGATCTCAACAAGGCTTGTCCGAAGGATGAGTTCCCATTGCCAAGGATAGACTCCCTAGTTGATGCAACAGCTTCATCAGAACTTATGAGTCTCTTGGACTGTTATTCAGGCTATCATCAGATTTGGATGAAGAAGGAGGATGAGCCAAAACCCAGCTTCATAACCCCTAGCGGGACATATTGTTACCTTCGGATGCCTGAGGGGCTCAAAAATGCTGGAGGAAGCTTCAGCAGAATGACAGCAAAGGTTCTTCATTCTCAGATAGGCAGAAATGTGCTAACTTATGTCAATGATATCATTGTAAAAAGCACGAAGCAAGAAAATCACATTGCTGATTTGCAGGAGACTTTCGCTAATTTTAGACAGGCCGGTCTAAAACTGAATCCAGAAAAGTGTGTTTTCGGAGTAAAGAAAGGGAAATTCCTTGGTTGCCTAGTTTCGACAAAAGGGATTGAGGCTAATCCAAATAAAATCGAAGCTATTCTTCGAATGGATCCACCAAGCACAAAGAAGGGGGCTCAACGATTGACAAGAAGATTGGCGTCTCTCAATAGATTCATATCTAGATCAGCAGAGAGAAATTTACCATTCTTCGAAGTGCTGAAATCAGCCGAAGTTTTTCAATGGGGACCAGTTCAGCAGAGAGCCTTCGAAGAGCTGAAGCAATATTTTATAGACTTAACGACGTTAACTCCACCAATGCCAGGGGCTCCTCTGTTGTTATATGTGGCAGCCTCGCACTCAGCGGTAAGTGCGGCACTTGTCCAAGAGAAGCTTGATGGGCAAGTCAAAAAGCAAGCTCCAATATACTTTGTATCTGAAGTTCTTAGTTTATCAAAGAAAAATTATACAGAATTGGAGAAGGTGCTGTATGCTATTTTGATGGCTTCCAGAAAGCTTCGGCATTATTTTCAAGCATACAATGTAATTGTCCCTTCTTCACAACCATTGAAGGACATTATGAGAAATAGAGAAGCTACTGGAAGGGTTGGAAAGTGGGCTGCGGAACTCAATGAATTCTGCATTGATTATGTGCACTGATCTTCGATTCAGTCCCAGGCGTTAGCTGACTTCATTGCTGACTAGACGCCAGGGGCTCAGGAAGAAGAAGCCAGTAAAGATGCCAAAGCATGGACAGTATTCTGCGATGGTTCTTGGGGAACCTTCGGGGCAGGAGCAGCCCCTGTGTTGATCGCAGCCTCCAAAGTTAAAACTTGCTACGCAGCAAGACTCGATTTTAGCTGCACAAATAACATTGCTGAGTACGAAGCTTTACTTTTGGGTCTTCGGAAGTTAAAAGCAATGGGAATCAGAAGGGCGGTTCTTAAAACTGATTCCCAGGTTATCTCTGGTCACATTGACAAGAGTTGTAAGGCAAGAGACCCGAAGCTTGAGAAGTATTTAGATACGGTCCGAAGGATTGAAGCTTCCTTTGAAGGGTTTTCTGTAAAAAATATTCCTCGAGGAGAAAATGAACATGCTGATTTGCTAGCCAAGTCAGCAGCACAGGGGCTGTTCTTACCTTCGGATGTATTTTTTGAAACAATAAAAGCACCCTCGGTTGAACTCCTTGAAAGAGCGGTCCTCAATATATCTCCTGTTTATAGTGAAGACTGGAGAACTGAGATCATCTCTTACCTTCAGGGTAACTTCCTTTCAGATGACAAAGCTTATAACAAGAGAATAGAGGCAAGAGCTCATCCATATGTAATAATAGAAGGGGAGCTGTACAAGCATGGGGTCTGCTCTCCGTTACTCAAATGTTTATCCAGAGCCGAAGGTATAGAATTGATGAAGGAAATACATGCAGGCCTGTGTGGAACTCACATTGGATCTAGGCCTTTGCTGGGAAAAGTTTTCCGTCAAGGATTTTATTGGCCAAAGGCAGCTTCAGATGCAGCAGAGTTAGTCCAAAAGTGCGAAGGTTGTCAGAAATATGCAAGAGATCAAAAACAACCTTCGTCTCTAACCCAGTTAATACAACCCACTTGGCCATTGCAAAGATGGGGCCTTGATTTGTTAGGTCCGCTACCACCAGCACAAGGGAACTTAAGATATGTTGTAGTGGCAGTAGAATATTTTTCTAAATGGATTGAGGCAAAGCCTTTAGCCACAATAACTTCGGTTACTATTCAAAAGTTTTTCTGGCAAAACATTGTCTGTCGCTTCGGAGTGCCGAAGGCCATCACTGTGGACAATGGAACACAATTTGATTCCGAAGCTTTCAAAGAATTTTGTGACCAAATTGGCACAAAGATCCATTTTGCATCAGTACGACATACGAAATCAAATGGACTAGTTGAAAGGGCTAATGGCATCATAATGACAGGAATAATGAAGTTAATATTCAATCAGCCAAGGGGAAAGTGGCCAGATGAATTAATCAAAGTGGTGTGGAGCCACAACACAACAGTATCAAGGTCAAGAGGTTTTACACCATTCAAATTGTTGTTTGGTGATGAAGCAATAACCCCAGAAGAAGCTAAGGCAGGATCAATAAGAACAGTGGCTTCGGCAAAAGACGAAGTTGATTGCTCTGTGGACAAAGATGCTATAGAAGGGATCAGGCTTCAGGCTGTGGAAAACATCAATAAATACCAAGCCGAAACAATAAAATGGCATGATAGAAAGGTTCAGTTGAAGAACATTAAGCCAGGACATTTGGTGCTTCGAAGAGTGGCCAACCCAGACACAGTGGGCAAACTACAGCTGAAGTGGGAAGGCCCCTTTCTGATAGTATCTTCGTCAAGACCCGGATCCTACAGATTAAAGGATATGGACGGCAACGACATTCCTAGGTCTTGGAATGCGGATGAGCTTCGGCGGTATTATATGTAACCTGATGTAATCTTTTTTATTTTTTATTTTTTATTTTTTAGTTTTTTCTTATGGCACCCTTTTCCTTTCCAAAGGGGGAGAAAGGTTTTTAATGGGGCTATAGCATGTAATTTCTCTTTTTCTTCATTTCAGCTCTATAAGGGCAATATCCCCCAAAGATGTAAATGTAAAAGCTGAGAATGCACCATCAGGTGCAAACAGAAAAGAAAAGAAAACAGGGAGAAGCTCAAAAGTCGTTCCTAAGGGAATGCAGAGCTTACAGCGAAAAATAAACGCTGATTCCGCAGAAGTAAAAGGCGAAGAAGCTCCTAAGGGAGGCTTACAACAAAAAATAAACGCTGATTCCGCTGAAGTAAAAGGCGAAGAAGCTCCTAAGGGAGGCTTACAGCGAAAAATAAACGCTGATTCCGCTGAAGTAAAAGGCGAAGAAGCTCCTAAGGGAGGCTTACAGCGAAAAGTCAACGCTGATACACCGATAAACGGTGAAGCCAAAAAATAAGCGGCAAAAAGATTTGAGTCATTCCTAAGAGAATGAAGTCTATGATTATGGCTTCGAATATATATTCGGACATTCATTTGCACGATACATCACATCATGACATTTGCATTCATAAACATTCATTTAGACATACATAGGATCATTATCATTATAACATTCAGAAAAGATAGATGCTTCGGCTATGAGGATAAAGCTTCGGAGAGAAACAGAAAGAAGAAATTTTCATGCTTCGTTGTGTACGAAAAGAAGGGAAGGTGTTTTTCGCCTTCAGCTCAAAAAGAAAATTTCGTCCACAGCAAAGCAGTTTGTACATGGACAAAGGGGAAAGATATATTACAAGGTACGCACAAATTTACATAAGATTCTTTACAATTATATTACAAAATTTTCTCTAAAATATTGTGCAGCAGTCTTTCGGGATATCTGTTAAAGCTTTAGCTCCTCATTCTTTAGCTTCATCATCATGTACATATTAAAACGGAATGAGAAAACCGTAGAGTTCAAAGAGAAGGTAAAAGTAACAAGTATGAGTTTCTCACTGGCTTAAGGTGGCTCCGAGCTTCGTCACCAGCCATTTTTCGCCCGTCGTTTATCCAAATCTGGGTCATAAACCTATTTCCTATGCTTCGGGCTAGGCTGGGGATGTCAATTAAATCTGCTGGTGACAAACTGAAGTTTGGCCTATTCACAATTTTCCCATGCGTGCAACCAACCTTCAGGAAAGCAGCAGCCGTGCCTCAAGAAGCTAACAGGGCGCAGAAATCGGCATGCCCAGCGATAACTTCATCAAGTGCATCAACTTCGCCCTTAATGTATTCGAAGGTGCTTGGCAGGTTTTTAGCTGAAGGTGTAAACTTATCAGAGCTGGCTCCAATTGAGTGAAACACATCCTTCAGCCGCTGCACGCATCGGTTGCCGAAATCTAAACATTTTTCCTGAAGCTCTTTCAGCAATTTTTGCAAATTTGAATTCTTCTCAATTTCGGTCTTGAGACTTGTTTCAAGATTCTTCTTTTCCTGCTCAGATTTTTCTAGTTTTATGAGCAATTCATTGTTTAATTTGTCAATTTCAGCTTGAGCTTCAGCTAGCGAGCCTTCCATAGAGTGAATTACAAAGTCCTTTTTCTCCAAGGCAGCCTCGTGATCTTTAGCTTTATGTTCAAGTTCTTGAATGTCGAAGTCCTTTTTCTTCAAAGCAGCTTCGTAACTTTTGACTTTATTTTCTAGATCTTTGATAGTAGCTTCGTTTTTCTCGTCTTCAAGATCTTGTTGCATCCTCAGCACTTTACTTAATAATATACTCTGGCAAAACAACCTTCGTCAGAAACCATCTTAATTCAAAAAAAAAACAATAAAAGTTGAGAGTTTTTACCTTGAAATTAGCATAGAACAAGCTACCAGTGATATGCTGTCGCTGGTATCTGCACAAGTCCGCTTCAATCTTCGGCAGCCCAACATTCTTTGAAAAAGTTCTAACAACTTTAGCCTCAGTTCGATTACGAAGGCATCTTAGTTTTCCTTCATTGACTTCGCCAAACAGCAGAGCCCCTGGTTTGTATCCACAGGATATAGCATATTTCTTTAGTTCTTCTTTTTCAGCTTCTGATAGCTCTTGTCCAAGTATATCTTGAAAATTAAAGTTTTCTTCTTCCAAAGTGTCTTCAATCTGCCCTTTTCCTTTCTCAATCGTCGTGTCCACCGCGACCGCAGCAACTTCTTCTTCAGCCATTTTTAGAAGTATGTTATCAATATCACCAAGTGTGGTTTCTAGATTAGGATCTTCGAGTGATCTCAGTTTCGGCTCCGGTGGCTTCAGCTTCGGCGGTTGCTCCGGTGGCTTCAGGCTCCGGTAGTTTCGGCTCTGGTGGCTGTGGTTTCGGCAGTAACAGCGCTTTCAATTATTTTTGACGCCGATGTTGGTGGTGGTGTCTGATGAATGACATCGGCCACTTGCATAATTCTTCTTTTCTTCTTTGGCTTGGTAGGACTTTCTGTTGCTGAAGGTTCTTTTTCCTTTTGAAAAAACTTCGTCAGTTCTGGCGCCTAGCGGACTTAGCTTGATAGGCAAAGGTTCAGTCATTACCTTTAGAATCTCTTCCACGTCGGCAGCAGAAGGTGTTGCAGGAGCTTCCTCCTCTTGGGCTGGCGTCTTTGGTTTTGGGGATGCAACTTTTCTTCTCTTTGGAGCAGTTATCTTTGGCTCAGGGCTTAATTTTCTTTTCTCAGAATTTTCTTTGTCCTTTTTAGCCAACTTGGTGCCTTCTTTATCAAGGATGCTGGCAATCCTTTTTCTTTTCTGGCCTTCGGCATCTCCGCTCAGTTGCTCGTAATCAGGATAATCAAAATTCAAAGCATCCAGCACCCGATTCAATCTTCGTTTCGGACGAGTGCCAAAGGCCGCAGTCATTAACTGATCTTCTTTCTTAGAATAGCAGCCGAGAATTTCATTGCACATAACCTCAATTGTGTCCAACCATTCTTGGCATGGTGCTTTAAAATGTTTCTTAAACTTGTAGTGATAAGGCAATCGAACAAGTTCTCCCTTTTTCTTTTCTCCCTTTAGCTTCGGCATCTCCCAGTCCCTCAGTGTTGGGAACACTTTAAAAGCCAAGAATTCCTGCACTAAGTCCCTAGTGCCAATATGATCTGAAATCACTCGAAATTTAGCCAAAGCAATCTGACTCGGGCTCCCCATTATCATGTTGCATTGGGGCCTCGTCTCTCCGAAGGTCAGTTCTAGCGGACTCTGGACCAATGTATCTTCATCTTCGTCAACTTTAACATAAAACCATTCAGACTTCCATCCGGCTGGCCATTTGCTTCGATAGCTTATCACTGGAAACTTTGTAGTCTTGCGATAAGCAAAGTTGTAGCAGCCAAAATTCTCGTGTAGACCGTCTCCTCTGGCTTTAGTCTGGTAGTGTAATTCATGAACTCGGCAGAAACCCTCACCAAACTGATTCCACTCCCTGGCTACGAAGGGCCCAAATATAAACGCTCAACCTAACGATAGCATTAGGCGTCAGCTGATGAAGGTAAATCCCGAACTTCTTCAGTACAATAGCAATCATCTTGTTTAGAGGGAACCTTAAACCAGCTTTCAGAAAACTTTTGAAGACTACTACCTCATTCTTTCCTGGCTTTGGGATAGTTTCTTCTCCACCAAAACAAATTAATTCCTTCTTGGCCTCGCTAAAATAACCTAGCTTCACCATCTTAGGAAGATCAGCTTCAGAGATGGTGGACCTTCTAAAATCTAGATGACTAGGTTTACTTGGCATCCCGAAGCTGTACTCATCTTCGGAACCAATTTCTTCAACAACAGCTTGTGTTGCTTCGGCAGCAGGTGTGTCTTCTGATGAAACGAGTCCGGAACGCCTCATTGCTTCGGAAATCGGAACAGTTTCAGTGGCTTCGGCCTCGTCTCCCTCACTGCTCAATCCTGGCAGTGGAGCGCAATCTAGCCATTTGATTATGAATTCCTAAAGTTTTTTGAGATTAATGACCTTTTTCCGAAGCTCCTCTTGTGACAAAGCAGAGTCCGGAGAGGTGCTTCGTTTGAGTGCAAGGGTCAAGCTTCGGCTATGGTGAAATTTTTGGCAGCAAAACAGTGCAATTGCAATGAATGATGTGGTAACTTTACACCTACTTGTCTATTTATATAGTGCTGCAAGTAAAAAGGTGAATCGTCAAGTCTCGTACACCGGACGAACACTCGCTCGCACCCACTGAACGGTGGGCCACAAAACCCTAGAAGGTAAATATGCATGATGGGACTACTCCACACTCGGAAGTTGTATCGTTTCTCCGCAACGAGCTCAGGGAAGGTGTTTATCGGACCTTCGGCTACCCGAAGCTTGAGAGACTTTTTCACGGGTCAAGCTCGTTACGAAAAACGATCTAGCGCCACGAAGGGGCTACTGTTGGGATCATGCTTCGTCGCTGAAGGTCCTGTAGGAAGAAGGCACCTTCAGCAAATCTGTTTATATGTGATACCGAAGCTACTGCTCATAAAGCTTCGACGATATAGCATATCCAAAGACGAAGGATCGAACTGACTTAGAGATGGAATTACTTTTTAGTCCATAAGAGTCTGAGTTATGATTGTGATCTTCTGTAAGGGGCATGATTGTAATTTCTTACAGGCTACGTCCTGTGCCTATAAATAGGTTAACAGTACTTCTTTACTGTTCACGCAATCTTGTAATTGCTGACGTGTTACTCTGGAATTATCGTTTTCTGCCGTGGCGAAGGTACAAATGCGCCTAAACATTATGTTTTGATATTTAAGTTCACATTACAAAATAATCAAATAATGTTATTTATTCTTGCTATTCTATAACGTTTTATATTTTATTTTGCATTATTTTATCTTTGATCACGAAGGTGCAACCTTCGTGATATATTATTCATAACCTTCGTCCGAAGCTCATTAAATCCTTAGGGAAATAATGCTCCAGCGGACGAAGGGCTTTAACATCTGACATTCTATGTTGCCTTGTTCCTAATTCATAGCACTTGAGAACAAGTCCCCAACAGTGGCCAAGTCATACTATCTTTGGAAAGTCGTCCATCAAGCAAAGTCAAATTGATGCCATGAAGGGTAGATATTTTCGTGATATGTCCATTGTGAGAGCTAGAGGGGACAGCTCCGCTCCTGCTGCCGAGGAGGATGAATTTGTAATCTATAGGAGCTTCATGAAAGCGGGTCTTCGATTTCTGTTGAGCAGATTTTTGGTTGAAGTGCTGAAGACATTTGAGTTCTTCCTTCATCAGATTACTCCCAAAGCTATAATTAGGATGGGTGTTTTTGTTTGGGCCATGAGGAGCCAAGGGCTACAACCAAACGCAAAGTGCTTCTGCAACATGCACGAACTACTGTACGAGATGAAGGCCACTGGCAAAGAGCAGTATCACAACAATTTCTGTTGTTATGGCTTCGTTCCTCGTTCTGATGCAAGTTATCCAGTCCCAACATTTCAGAAAAGGTGGCCAGAAGCCTGGATGGAAGAATGGTTTTATGTTAAAAATAATCTGATTGAAAGAGAGGACATAAAGGGGATTATCCAACGTCCTATCTGGTCTCGCTTCGGCCTTAGAAGGCCGGCTACTACACTTGGGAATGATACTGAAGCATGCCATAAGGCTTTCAACAATGTTTGCGCCTTCATTGGCACAAGAGACCTAGTTCAGGAGCACATAGCCTACAGGGTATGGCCACTTGTGGATAACTAGGAGATGCCGAAGGAGACTGCAGCTGGGTCCAGTCAAGGTGGGTTGGTTTACTTGAAATACACCTTCAGGTACAGAGACCAGTTTGACGAACCAAATGATGACTGGCTGACATGTGTTGAGGCAACTAGTGATGAGTTACTTGGAGCGTACACAAGAGCCGAAGATGATGCCTTGACCTTAGCCTTCGGAGGGCGAGGCAAGAAAATGTTGAACAGAGTTTTTGACGTTATCGGCTTCATGTACCCAGACTACACTTACCCCTCGCGAAAGCAGGGGGAGAAAAGGAAAACTGCCGCCTCGACCATCTCTGTTGTGCCGAAGGGCAAGAAAATCAAGGTCTTGACCCACCGGCCAAGATACATTGAAACGACCACAGTGCCGAAGTTTGATGAAGGAAACATCTTCTACTGCTGAGGCAGAACAAGCGGCGCCTGCCAGTCGGAGCGCCGAAGAATCGACTGCAGTGCTGAAGGCTTCTACAACCGGATCGGCCGAAGTGCCGATACATACTACCAAAGCTGAGAGAAAAACGGCCGAGGAGCCAGACCGAGAGGAAACGGCAGGACCACTAGAGCCAGAATTGCCGAAGGTGGCAAAAACTCCTGCAGTAACTCCCAAGAGGAGGAGAATGGCAAGCGTGTTGGACGCTATCATGGAGATGGCAAGGGTATTAACTCCTACCCCTGTGAAGAAGGATGCCGAGGCTGCTACAGCCCACGCTGCTAGGCCCTCAGTGCCCGCCGAGGCAGAGCCTGCTAAAACTGAGCAGAGAGCTGAGCAAGAGTCTTTAGATGCTGGCCTGATTCTAGAAAAGAAAGTCGTGCCTGAAAAAGCTAAATCTGCTATTCCTGAAGCACCCTCCGAAGATTGTGATTTTATCATTCGACATGCTTTAGGAAAAAGGTTGTCTGAAGAAGAAATCGCGGAAGCCAAACACTACGCCCGAGAACTGAAATACCCGAAAGGGGCTTTGGTCTATAATGGCACCGATGAAGATGATTTCTTATACTGTCTCCCAGACAACAAAGAAATATCTATTTGCCGGGAAATGGCCAAAAATATGGATTTTCGAAGCTTGAAGTTGGCCTTTCTGCCATGTCGAAGGATTCCTCGCGGACAGCCTTGCATACAACAGTCTGAAGGTACAGAAGTTATGAACTTAAAAATAAAGTCTATGAACTTAAAAATAAAGTCTATGAACTTGAAACTAAAGTCTTTTATTCTCATGCTAATCCTTTATCCTCTTTTTTTTGCTGGGCTTAATTCTTAGCAACGCTTTGAGGGCACAAAAGAATGCTAAAGATGAAAGTTGCCAGATAGCCCTCAGCAACCTCCAGTCAGAGGTTATCAAGCTGAGAAATGAAGCCTTAGAAAAAGATAAAATTCTGCTTTCATTGGTAGACAAAGTGAAAAAAAGATGAAGCTAAATTATATGCTCAATCTGAAGCTCACAAAGCCGAAGTTGAAGACCTTCAGAAAAAACTTGTCGAAGCTAATGAAACTTTGAGCTTGCAAAAGTGAAGCAAGAAATAAGTGAATGGTCGAACACTAGGCTGGAGAAAAATGTTGAGGAGCTTTGTGAATCCAAGGAGAGGTGCTTTGAGAAATCCTTGGATTGCGTAAGGAAATTGAATCCAGCTTTGCCAAGGTGGGTGCATATTCTTCCGAAGAGAATTTCATTCGAGGTGACCCCGAGGGTGTTATTGATTGGATAAGCAGAGAAGCCGAAGCTTTGAAGAGATCCTCAGTGATCATGGGGACATTTGTGCCTTCACCGGTGCTCGAGGGGTTGCAGCAATTCTGGAGAAGGCTGGTTGCGACCATGTTAAAGCTACAGGCCAGACCGAGGCCGCCTTCTCCCCAGACGACACGAAAGACCCCTCGGCCGAAGCTACTTTAGTGGGCGGAAAATTTTCTCTGATGTTTGGGTAAACGGTGGCCGAGAATTGGCCAATGAAATCATAAAGAAGAATGAAAAAGAAACCCACGACGCTCAAGAAGAAGCTAAACGAGTCGAAGAAGCTGCCGAGCGCACAAGGAGTATAGGTATTATTATTGAATTTTAGCTTCGGTGTTTATTTTCTGGCTTTGGACTAACAGTTTGTCTACTATAGCTGAACTCTCACCGCTGCCTGAGCCATACGACCATCAGGCCAATACCGTCATGAAGGAGGCGCTGGATGTAATGAGTGCCGCTAATTCCATCATCAATAAAGTCATTGATAGGATGTTGAATGAAGACGCCGAGAAAATTCTTAGACAAGATTAGGCTTTTATTGTAATGATACGATGTAACATTTGGTGTATGAAGCAATTAACAGACATGTAAAATTATGTAATATTTCTTTGCGATGCATGAAATTTACGCACATACCGTTTTTTGAGCCTTCGGCGAAAACACCTTCCCTATTTTTCATGCTTCGTAAAGAAAGAAGCCCCTTTTTTAGCGAATCTGTTATGTGATAAAATTGTATTGGTCGAAGGTTTGCTTCATGCCTCAGCACATTTTCATTCAACAAATTATTGCTAAGATCTGCTTCATACCCAATCTTTGTTGTTGATGTGATATGATGTTGATGTAATGTTATGCGGAATGGTGCCATGATATGATGCAATATGATGGTTATGCCGAACGCACACACACACGCTCACACTGGAACATCCAAGACTCTGCATCCCCTTAGGGACGTCTTTGGAGTCTTTAAGCTCTGCATCCCCTTAGGAACGACTTTGGAGCCACGGAACTTACACTTTGCTCCCTTAGGAACGACTTTTTGTATCTTCGAAACTTACTCTGCCCCTTAAGAACGGCTTTTGTAGCTTCAGAAGTCTGTTAGGAAGAAGCATTTTACTTAATGGTACGTGCACAATTATTACATGAGACCAAATTCAGTCCTTTGTGACTTGTTTTTCATACAAGAAAAATAAGATGACAAAAAAGATAAAGATACATCAGGGGTAGGATATTCTTTAGTCGATGTGCTTGGATTCAGGCACAGTGTTGTTGACTGTGCGAGCTTTGGACTCCTCCAGAAAATCGCGCTACTGTTGTGCGTGCTGGTGCCCTTCTAGCTGCTAGCTTCGGGTCAGAGTGGGTGGTAGCGGTGTGGTAGTGGGAGATGAGCCCAGGAAGCATGAAAGTGACTTGCCGAAGCGACAAAGGCCATAGGCTATTGATTACCTACGTACTCTGGGACTTAAGGAGAGTAGCATGAGGCAGTATGTAGGACCTACTTCGGCTGATTCTGCCGTGCCTCCTTCGGCATTTTCCTTTTGCTTTTGAATTGTGACTTGCATTCTTGTGGTGTGGCCCTTGTCTTCACCGCAAAATAAGCAGTATAGTTTTCTAGGCTGATCTCCGTATCTTCCTACGAAGCTTCTGTCGCATCTACCTCTTGGGGCTGGTGGCCTGAAGGAGCTTTGTTGTAGCCCTGAAGACTGGGAACTATGTTGCTGCCTTGGAGGTTGACTTCCTCTGTCATCACTTGGGATGGAATTATGGATTGATCTGATGTGCCTGGGGTGAATTCTTCCTCCGAAGCCCCTGGTCATCTCAGAAAACCTCTATGCTTCTTCCCTTCTTTGGCGGAAATCATTATCAGCCGGATGTATTCATCCATCTTCTGAAGAAGCTTCTCCAGGGTTTGTGGGGGTTTCCTGTCAAAATACTAAGTTGTAGGTCCTGGCCAAAGCCCCTTGATCGTGGCCTCAATGACAATTTCTTTGGGCATTGTAGGCGCTTGTGCTCTCAGACGCAGGAACCTTCGGACATACGCCTAAAGGTACTCCTCGTGGTCTTGCGTGCACTAGAACAAAGCCTAAGCAGTGACTGGTTCGTTTGAAAGCCTTGGAAGCTAGTGATTAGCATATCCTTGAGCTTATGCCATGATGTGATTGTCCCTGCCGGAGAGAAGAGTACCAAGTTTGTGTGACACTTTTGACTGCCATGACGAAAGATTTCACCATGACTGTAGTGTTGCCCCCATATGAAGATATGGTTGCCTCGTAGCTCATTAGGAATTGCTTCGGGTCTGAGTGCCCATCATACATAGGAAGCTGAGGTGGCTTGTATGATGGGTCCATGGGGTAGCCTGCAACTCTGCTGCTAGAGAAGAAGCATCATCAAAAAAAATTGCCATGATGGAAGTCATCATACCATTCATCATCATTGTATGAATTGTCTTAACGAAGCTCTCTGTGTTGAGGCCTTCGGTCTTGGTCATCTTGAGTAAGATGACGCTTTTCTTCAACGGCCTCATCAATCTTCCTCTGAAGATCGACGAGACGAAGCATCTTTTCTTTCTTCTTCTAAACCTATTGATGAATGGCTTCAAGGTCCCTGATTTTGGTCCAACTCCTCCTCCTGAGGTGTTGGACTGGTAGCTTCCTTTTCTGGCTCCTAGCTTCGCGTAATTTTTCTTGATTAACATCTAGTGGCTGCAGTGCAGCCCCTGGCCCTGATGACTTCTTCGGCGGCATGACGAAGGTCAAAGCTTGAAGGTGGTCGAGTGAGTTTATCGGAGGTGGGCACCAATGTTGGTCACTTGTTCTCAAAAGCTATAGATCAAGAACAAGGCAACACAAATGTTAATGGTTAGAGACCTTCATCTTTCGTAACATTATTTCCTTTTGGACATAATGATCTTTGGACAAGGTCATGAAGGACGTACCTTCATCATTTCAATATACAAAGATATAAATATGGGCATATGAACAGAAAGAGCATGAATAATCATCTTAAATCATCAGATTATTCACATTGTCATTATATAATCACGAACAAACATCAATGATATTTAAATTACATTTGTACCTTCGTCTTGACAGAAGGTAAAATTCTGAGAGTGACATGCGAGTGATTACAAGTTAATGTGAACAGTACGGTGTTACTGTTCATCTATTTATAGGCACAGGACGCAGCCTGGCAAAATTACATTCATGTACCTGACATTTAATGTTAAGCAAAAGGTAAGTTGTCGAGGACTAGGTAGTCTTTTCTATTTTAGGTCGGTTTCATTCTCCACCACTGTCCTTGTGCTAAGACGATTTTCTAGCTATAGCTTCGGAGCTGATTCATCCTTCTTCTCGATCATGATTTTCATACCATGCACACCTTCATCTTAAAGCCGAAGATTCCTGTGACAGTATATTATACTGGAAAGCATGTTTAGTCGTGTTTTTGAGGACCTTTGGAAGATGAAGGCCCCCAACAGAGGACTTTGAGGAATTCAACTACGATGAGTTCAAGTTATGTTAGTGGCAACCCCCAGTCAGCTGCCTGTGAAGGCATTATCTAATATGTTTCGTATTCCACGCTTTCATGATATTAATGACTATGTTATAGACTCTATGGATGTCTTCGAAATCTTGATGTAATAAAGTACCTTTCCGCTATTTACTTTGAGCAATGTGTGATGATGTCTAATTATGTAATCGATGTGTTCGTGAGTTTCTGATCCTGGCACAAACATGCTTCGCATTCGATTTTCCTTCCAAAACCGGGTGTGACATGTACTTAACGCCTCCTTCGACTGGGAGGATTGAGTAGCTGACGAAGCAAGTTCTTTCTGCTTGTTGATTGTATGATGGCATGTCCTTGTGACATGGCCTTTGTCCTCACCATAAATAAGCAGAATGGGCTTCCTTGGAGGTGCATTGAACCTACCACCGAAACTTTGACCTCCCCTTCTGCCTCTCGGAGTAGGTGGACGAAATGTGTTATGCGAAGGTTGTTGCTGAGAGCTTGATTGCTTCTAGGGGCTTGCTTCCTACTGGCCCGACTGACCCTAAGACTGGGCCATCTTTTCTTCACCCTACATCAGATTGTGAATGCTTTGAACATGCCTACGGTGGAACCTTCCCCCAAAGCCTCTGGCTGCTTCGGTGCATCTGTGTAACTCCTCCTTTCTCTGGCGGAAATCATTGTCAGCCCTTATGTATTCATTCCTCTTCTGCAGCAATTTCTCAAGAGAATGTGGAGGCTTTATTGCAAAGTATTGGGTTGCTAGTATTGGCCTAAGCCCCTTAACCATGGCATCGATGATAATGTCGTCTTGGATTGCTGTTGCTTTTGCTCGAAGATGAAGGAATGTTCAGACAAACAACTAAAGGTATTCGTCTGGATCCTAAGTACACTAAAACAGAGCTTGTGCAGTGACTGGCTTTGACTAGAAGCCTTGGAAGCTGGTGAGGAGCATTGCCTTCAATTTCTGCCACGAAGTAACAATTCTTGGTCAAAGCAACGAGTACCAGGTCTACGCCACATTCCTGACCGCCATGACGAAGGAGTTCACCATGACTATTGAGTTACCACCATATGAAGATATGGTAGCTTCGTAACTCATAGAGAATTGTTTTGGATTAGTTAGGCCATCATACATTTGTAGTGTGCAGGCCTATATAGCGGTGGCCAGGGTGTCGCCTGCAGCTCTGGTGTTAGTGGGGAAGCTTCATCGTAGAGGAAATCTTGGAAGTTTGACTGGTTCATGGCGAAGATTGTCATGGTTGAGGCCCTCATAATTTAGGTCCCTATGTTGTTCTAGTCTTGCGCTTCAATGTTGCACATTTATTTAGTTGATTTGTCAATCTTTTTCTGAAATTCAGAAAGATGAAGCACCATCTCCTTGTGCTTCTCCAACTGCTGGTGGATTGCTTCGAGGTTGTCGATCTCTTGATCAAGCTACTCGTCTTGTGGTTCTGGTTGATAGCCTTCCTCTTTTCGTTTCTTGCCTCCCTGAGGAGAGCTTCGTCCCCTTGGTTGGTGTCCAAGGTCCTAAGGACGGAGCTGGTTGTTGTTTCCTTCTTCAGTGGTATGATGTGAGCTATTGTTGTGGTCGTGAGATCACTGGAGGTTGGAAATCCAATGTTGGTCACTTGTTTTCAATAGCTTAGTAGCATCAAAAACAAGGCAACACGAT